>RJWM01026332.1:0-28218 GCA_004363535.1 Dasyprocta punctata | reverse complement strand
AGGTGCACACCACCATGCCCAGTTGAAGTATTTTTTTTTTTTTTTTACGGCACCGGGGATTAAACTCACACCCTCGCACCTGTCAGACAGGCACTTAAGTCACTGAGCCAAACTCCCGGCCCTGGGTTTTTTGAGGCAGGGTCACACTGTGTAGCTCAGGCTGGCCTTGCGCTCGCATTGTAGCCCAAGCCAGCCTCGAACTCAAAACGCTCCTCCTACCTCAGCCTCCCGAGTACTGGGATTAAAGGCGTGTGCCATTAAGTATCTTAATGAATGAAAATACAGCATACTAAAATGTGTGGGATGCAATAGAAGTTAACTCCAATAAGAAAATTTATAGCTGTAAATACACACATTGAAAAAGAATGACCAGCCAGGTGTGGTGGCGCACGCCTTTAATCCCAGCACTCGGGAGGCTGCGGTAGGAGGAGCACGGTGAGTTCAAGGCCAACTTGGGCTACAACGTGAGCACAAGGCTGGTCTGAGGTACATAGTATGACCCTGCCTCAAAAAACTAGGGCCAGGAGTTTGGTTCAATGACTTAAGCGCCTGACTGGCAGGCATGAAGTTGTGAGTTCTGTCCCTGGTGCCAAAAAGAAAAAAAAAAAGAAGGACCTCAAATCAAAAATCTAACTTTATAATTTATGGAACTAGAAAAATAAGAGCAAACAAAATCCAGTATCATTAGATGTAAGAATCATTCTAGGAAGAATTTATCCCTGACTGACGTGCACGCGAATGTGCCTGTGTGTAGATTACAGACAAGACACCAAGATAATCTTGAATTTTTTTTTTTTTTTTTTTTTTTTTTTTGTGGCACTAGGGATTGAACTCACAACCTCGCACCTGCCAGGGCAGGCACTTAAACCACTGAGCCAAACTCCCAGCTCTACCAAGATAATCTTGAAAGAGAGGCCAAAGGGCTCTTGCCTCTAGTGGATAAAGAGACTGAGCATCTGGCTCACCTCACTTTTATTCACAGTACACCTGGGGCAACCAATTAAGATAGCAGAAGATTCATCTGCCTCCTGTCATCCACAGTGCATCCCTAGGTAAACTGGTGGATCTCAGCAGTGCAGACTCTTCCCTGGATGCTGCTGGAGGAGCACAGCTTGCTCTTCTTTGCGCTCGCAGAGAAGGTCAACTAGGCCTTGATCCTCATTATCTGGTCTCTTACAATTAGAAGATAGGAAATCAGAGTGGGGATACAGCTCAGTGGTAAAGCAATTGCCTGGCATGTGCAAGGCCTAGGTTCAATCCCCAGAAATGAAAGAAGAAAAAGGAGGAGAGGAAGAAGACGAAGGAAGGAAGTGGGTCTCTCACAGAAACACACACGCAGAGAGACAAGAATTAACTTCTTCCTTCTAATCATCATCTTTTGTTACTGGTTTAAAACCAGCATAGGAAACCAAGCAGCCAATTGTGAATTTAGAGGAGCCTTTATTAGCCAAGCTTGGTGGTGAACTGACAGCTTCACATAGGAAGATGTCAGAAAATGCGCTGAGCCCTTACAGCAAGCAGAATTAAAGCAGAAATCCACATTCTGATTAGTACAGTCACCAGTTATTCTTGGCTAAATTGAGTAAAAGGAGTTCAATCTGAAACTGACTGTAAACAATACAAAGACCTTGGTTTAGCAGATACGTTGTTTTTGATGTAAGTATGTTTTCTCAGGGGTAAACTGACCTGGTTGTACTTCCTCTTAATCACTTTCTCCACCCTGGGGTGATCTGGAGGTTAGCTTTATGGAATTTTTCTTTGTGAACCATTATACTTTTAATAAGAAAATTATTCAGCATATGAAGAAAATAAAGGAACCTTTGGAGGGTGAAAATCCAAGATCAAGTATTCTCATTGGTTTGGTCTCCCGTGAGGGTCTAATGGTAGATGATAACAGCACAGAACATGTGGCAATAGGAAAGATCATGTGGAAAAACCAGAAGCTTGAGAGGTTTGCTGGGGCCAGGCTCTTGCTTGCTCTTTCCTTCTTTCTGTCCTTCTTTCTTTATTTCTGTACTGGGGATTAAACCCAGGGCTTTTACAATGAGCTACCCCCATCCCCTTTCTGAGACAGGGTTTCACTACGTAGTTCAGGCAGGCTTTGAACTTAGACAACAATTGCTCTACCAGTGGCCCAAGCTGGCTTTAAACTCTCCACAATCCTTCTGCCTCAGCGTCCCGATTGCTAGGACTACAGGTATGAGCTACCATGTCCTACACCTACCCATTTTTTGAGACAGGTCTCCCTACATTTATTGTAGCCCCAAATATTGAGTACAGTAATCCAAGTACTGAAATCCTTTCTCTAGTTTCCTCACAATCCAAGAAGTTATATTTATAAATCCACTGAGACGTTATTGGAATTCCAGCAAATTAATTCCAATCTACCATCCCCAGTGCAACCCACAGCAAGAGTAAAGATTTCGAGACATAGTCAAGGTTAAGGGCAGCCAAGGGGTCCTGAGTCCAATCCTCCTGAGGACATGTGAACAAAGGCCTTGATCCTAGGCCTCTCCCAGAATTTATTAACTAGTGAAGCTAGGGGGTGGCTTGAAGATGAATGACAGGATGGCGGGAACTATGTGAGTAATTTGAGCTGGCTAGCAAGGTAGTGAGAAAGGTATCTCTGCAAAATGCAGAGATAAATATATACAGGGGGATCAATTTGCACAACCCAATCAAGATAGCAACTGAATTATTTTAGGAGGCTGCGGCTTCAGTTTCTGATATGCAAACTTTTATGCCCTGGGAACTCAGAGCCTCTATCTTGAGGCTCATCCCCGGTCGACATTCCTGGAGCTCACTGGCTCTGCCATCCGCTGTGTGTTATATATTTTACAAAGGTCACTATGGGAGGAAACAGGACACTGTCTGATGGTTTTAAAGACTACATGCCAGTACCTGCTTCTGATATATAAACTTTTATGCCCTGGGGACTCATAGCCTCTTTCTTGAAGCTCATACCCAGTGGACATTCCTGGAGCTCACTGGCTCTGCCACCCCGCTGTGCCTATATGTTTTACAGAGATCACTATGGGAGGCAACAGGACACTGTCGGATGGCTTTAAAGATTACATACCAGTACCTCAGCCAGCCTTATTTGCAATGCTTAGAGCCAATTGAAGAGAGAAGGAAATACCATAGTCAGCTCTCTATATATCAACATAAGGAACTAAATCTCAATATAATCAATGTTGCAGCAATTGTTCTGCATTCAAGGGGACCCGCTCAAGTTGTCTCCCACAACATTGACCAGGCTGGACTGGAACTTGTGATCTTCCTGCCTCAGCCTTCCAGCTGCAATCCAGGCATCAACCAAGGCTGAGTTCTCAATATTGAAACTTATATTGTTGTTTACCTTACCCCAAAATTCATGAGGGTGGAAGAAGCTGCCTTGACTCTCCCACCATGTGAAGTTCTACTGAGGAAGGCTCCCTCCCAGACTTGCTCAAGATTTTGACAGAATTCACTTCCTTGTGGTTGTAGGACTGAAGGTCCCAGCCACTTGCTTGATGCTGGCTGGAGATCTCCCCCTCAGGTCCTTGCCACAAACATGGTCACTTCTTCTAAGCCTACAAGGCTTTCTATTATTCCTTGTATCTAGATGTCTCCCTAAAGCCTCATTCGGTTATAGGTGAGAAGTTTCAATGGTGGCTGGATTAGTGTGTGAATGTGGATCAAGGGTGTGATACTGGAATCAAGGCTGGCACCAATCAATAGGTTTACAGTTTGGATGGAATATAAACTGAGACAGGGAAGGCAGGCCAGAGGCTTATTCTGCTACTGCTGTTGCTGTTATTTGCTGCAAGCCGCATTCTGCCTGCCCTGCTTTGCTGTGAACTGTTTCTCCTCTGTGATGCCCCTCTGCCAAGCCACCCTGCCTTGGTGCCAATCAACTATGGACTGAAACCTCTACAAGCTGTGAGCTAAAATTAACCTCTCCTCCCTTAACTTTGGGTGTTGGGTTTTTTGCTTCAGTGAGAAAAATGATTAAGCCATAACCCAAAGAACATGTCTGATCCTGGATTTTGAAACAAATTAGGTGTTGTTTGTTTGTTTGTTTGTTTTGTTCTGTTTTTTGAGGCAGGGCCTCACTATGTAGTTCAGGCAGGCTTTGACCGCACTGTGTAGTCGAGGCTGGCCTCCAATTTGAGGTGATCCTCCTGCCACAGCTTCCTGAGTGCTGGAATTACAGATGTGTGCCTCCACACCTGCTCCAAATTAGGGTTTAAGAGTTGTAAGATGGCATGCCCTGGACCAGGATTCTGAAAGCTCCTCCTTGGGGAACTGACTGAGAGATGAGGTTAAGCAAACTCTTGCCTCGGCTGAGTGTCTAGCTCCTTTTCCTTTTTTTTTTTTTTTTTTGTCTTTTTGAGACAGGGTTTCACTGTGCAGGCTGGTCTTAAATGTACTTTGTAGCCCAGGCTGGCCTTGAACACAAAGTGATCCTCCTGCCTCAGCCTCCTGAATACTGAGATTACAGGCCTGTGCCACCACACCGGCTGGCTCCTTTTAAAACTTCAACATGGAAGTCTGAGTTTCTCATCTTTCTTTAAAGCTTTGTCAATTAAATATCATTACCACAGATGAGCATCATGACCCATACCTATAAGGCCAACTACATGAAAGGCTGAGACAGGAACATCCAAAGTGCAGGAGCAGCCTGGGCAACACAGTTCAGGTCTCAAAAAAGCTGTCTCTAAAAAGTTGATGTGGGGAGTGTAACTTGGTGGTAAAGCACTGGCCTGACTTGTGCTTTCCAGCATCCCTCCTCCCAAAATCACTATTGCCAATCTTCATTTTCCTTGCAGAAATGTCTCCTATGGTGTAGTAAATGTTATAATCTGGCAAGGTCTTTTTAGTTAATTTGCTTTAGAAGTTAACAGGTGACAATGATATCATTTGCCTAGGGGTCCCTGGGTGGCAAGGGCAGGCCCAGGATTTGAGACTCAGCAAGTGAACCCAAGATCATAGAACGGTAATGGGCCTGGAGCTGCACCCGGACCTGCTGTCCCAACCCCACTAAATCTTCACCAAGAAAACACCATCCCTTCCAGTTGCATTCCATGGAGCTGCTCAAGGCTGGACTGGGCCTCTACCTTCCCCACTATTCTAAAGGTGGAGAAACTGAAGCCAAGAGAAGAGAAGAAACAGATGCAGTGCTAAGGGTTGGATATTGTTGTCCCCTTATTTTGGAATTCAATTGTATTAGAGGGGTTTCTAGGAAGTGATTGAGTGATGAGGGTTCTCTCTTCATGAATGGAACTATTGCCCTTATAAAATAAGCAGGGTGTGGTGGTGCACACCCATAATCCCAGCATTGTGGGAGACTGAGGCAAGAAGATTGGAAATTCAAACCCAGTTTGACATCCTCCAGATTTAGCAAGATCCTGTCTCAAAAAAAGAAATGAAAAGGGATGGGGTAAACTGGGTTTAATCCTCAATGCTTTTTTTTTTAAAAGTTGTTTTTCACTCTGTTGGAGATTTCCTTTGATATGCAAAAGCTTTTTTTTTTTTTTTTGGCGGCACCGGGGATTGAATTCACAACCTCGCACCTGCCAGGGCAGGCGCTTAAGGCACTGAGCCAAACTCCCGGCCCTGGTTTTTCGAGGCAGGGTCGCACTATGTAGTGCAGGCCGGCCTTTGCTCGCGTTGTAGCCCAAGCCCGCCTCGAACCCACAACGCTCCGCCTACCTCAGCCTCCCGAGTGCTGGGATTAAAGGTGTGTGCCACCACGCCCGGCTGCAAAAGCTTTTTAGTAAGATGAGATCCCAGTTGTTGATTCTGGGAAGTGTTTCCCATGCAATTTGATTTTTGTTCATGAACTCTCTACCTACTCCTATGTCATCAAGATTTTTACCTACTTTGTCTTCTAGCAGGTTTAGTGTCTCTGTTTTAATATTCAGTTCTTTAATCCATTTTGACTTTATTTTAGTGCATGGTGATAGACATGGATCTAGTTTTAGTTTACTATTATGGCATATCAAAAGCTAGTTTTTCCAACACCATTTTTTTTTTTTGGTGGCACCGGGAATTGAACTTACAACCTCACGCCTGCCAGACAGGTGCTTAAGCCACTGAGCCAAACTCCCAGTCCTAGTTTTTTGAGGCAGGGTTGCACTATGTAGCTCAGGCTGGCCTTGCACTCACATTGTAGCCCAAGCTGGCCTCAAACTCACAACACTCCTCCTACTTCAGCCACCCGAGTGCTGGGATTAAAGGCATGCACCACCACACTGGGCTTCTAGCACCATTTGTTAAAGAGGCTATCTTTCTTCCAATGTACATGCTTAGCCCCATTGTCAAAGATGAGGTGGCTAAGTGTGTTTGTAGTTGTGGCTGTATCCTCTATCTATTCCATTGATTTTCAGATCTGTTTTATTCCAGTACCATGCTGATTTTATCACAGTAGCTTTATAGTATAGTTTCAAGTCAGGGATTGTGTTGCCTCCTGCCTTACCTTTGTTGCTCAGAATTGCCTTTGCTATTCTAGGTCTCTTCTGGTTCCAGATGAATTTCAGGAATTCTTTCTCTAGCTCTGTGAGGTAGGCAAGTGGTATTTTGATTGGGATTGCAATTAAATCTGTATAACAATTTTGGGAGAATGGCCATTTTCATGATGTTTGTTCTTCCTATCCATGAACAGGGAATATCTTTCCATTTTCTAAAATCCTCTTCAATTTCCTTTTTCAGAGTAATGTAATTTTCACTGTAGAGCTCTTTTACTTCCTTTGTTAGATTGATTCCTAAGTATTTCATTTTTTTGGATGTTATAGTGAAGGGTGTGGTTTCCCTTATTTCTCTGTCTGTGATTTTGTTGTTTGTGTACAGGAATGCTATTGATTTTTTGAGTGTTGACCTTGTATCCAGCAACATTACTTAATTTGGTTATTACATCTAGAAGTCTTTTAATGGATTTTTGGGGGTCTTCTATGTAGAGTATCATGTCATCTGCAAAGAGTGATAATTTTACTTCTTCCTTTCCTATCCTTATTCCCTTAATTTCTTTCTCTTGTCTAATTGCTCTGGCTAATATTTCCAGAACTATATTGAATAGGAGTGGTAAAAATATCTTAGCCAATTGTTCATCAGACAAAGGACTTCTATCTAAAACATATAAAGAATTAAAAGAAATCAGGCCCCTAATATTCAAGGACCCAATCCAAAAATGGGCATCTGAGGTGAATACATACTTCTCAGAGAAAGAAATACAAACAGCAAATAAATATATGAAAAAATGTTCAACATCAATGGTCATTCGGGAAATGCAACTTAAAACAATACTAAGATTCCATCTCACTCCAGAAAGAATGCTCAGCATTAAAAAGTCAACCAACAACAAATGCTGGAGGGGCTGTGGGGAAAAAGGAACTCTTCTCCACTGTTGGTGGGAGTGTAGACTGGTACAACCACTGTGGAAATCAGTGTGGAGATTCCTCAAGAAGCTAGGATTGGAGATCTCATTTGACCCAGCTATCCCACTTCTGGGCATTTTCCCAGAACAGAAAACATCACACCACAGTGGTATTTGCGCACCCATGTTTATAGCAACCCAATTTGTAATAACAAGATCTTGGAAACAACCCAAGTGCCCATCAATCAAGGAATGGATAAAAAAGATGTGGTATTTTTGTACAATGGAGTACTACTCAGCTATCAAGAAAGATTGCATTGAGACTTTTATAAGTAAATGGACACAACTTGAGACCATACTCATAAGTGAGAAAAATCAAACCTGCATGTGTAAATATTGTCTCCCTAGTGTAAGAAACTAAAAAAGTATATATGATCCAAAATCTACAATAAATACTGTGTAAGGGTAAGAAACTGCTCAAAGAGCAAAAGTAATTGGGAAAGGGAAAAGGAGGAAAGGAGGAAGGGAAAAGGAAAAAGTTATAAATCTGTATTTATGTATATGTAAGATAACTAAAATGACTATACTGCTAAATGTACCAGTTATTGAGTAAGATTGGTTAATACTCATATGATTAGATCAATTTTACATGTCTATATCTGTTAATGTAAACAACCATGTTGAAGGGAATGATATGTAATACTGCAACCATTGTCAAGTTCCTATCATCTTGTTTTGTAAACCTACAATATCACTGTTGTGGATTTGCTGTTGTCGTTCGTTTGTCTCTTTTGCTTTTTGTCTTTCTTATATGTGTCTTTTTTTCTCCTAAAAAAAAAGTTGTAAGGAGCCCTCTTGCCCTTTGGCCTGTTGTTATCTTTGAAGCAGAGGGCAGCAAGCCTTCACCTGACAAACAACCTTCTGGAGCCCCGATCTTGGATTTCCCAGCCTCCAAGACTGAACAATACATTTCTACTGTTTGCAGATCACTCAATCTAAGGCATTTTGTTATAGCAGTCCAGAGGTGACGAAGAAACCAGGGAATGTGGCTGCGCTGGCAGGAGTTGGATGACCAAAGCTGTCAAATTCCAGGGCGTGAAATGGGAGCGGAGCGAGGGAGCACAAGAAGTCCTGAAGTTTTGCCACTTGATGGCAGCAAGATCTCAGGCCTATGTTGACTTATGAGGTTGGACTCTGGAGCTAAATTTTCTGGTTTCATCAGCACACAGTTCCTCAGTTTCCTCATCTGTGAAACGGCGATTGAAAATTCTGACATACGCCAGAAGAGATCTGTCCCTCGAAGATATTACACTAAGTCAAGCCAATCACAGGAGGACAGGGACAGGGGTGCCTTTGCACCTCCCTCCGCCCTGCAGCGCAGCAGTCTTCACGCCCAAGTCGGTGGGGCTCTGACCACCGGAGCCCAACGCCTTCGGACACGCCCTCCGCCAGTCACCAATTACAGCAAAGCTCCAAGGGGGCGGTGTCCGGGGCGTGGCCGCGCGGGGCCTGTACTGGAGACCCAGAGTTGAGACTGCGCTGGAGTTTTTGCGGTGTAAGGAACATTGCGACTCTGGTCGCGCCTCCTCCGCCATGGGCCTGGAGCTCTATCTGGACCTGCTGTCCCAGCCCTGCCGCGCCGTCTACATCTTCGCCAAGAAGAATGGCATCCCCTTCCAGCTGCACACCGTGGAGTTTCTCAAGGGTGGGCCGGGCCTCGGATTTGGGAACGGAGAGGCGGGGAGGGGCGGAGGGCGGCCAACAGTTTTTAGTGGCTCCTCCTCGCACCACCTCTTCCAGGGGCTGTCGCTGGTCTAGTTTGAAGACCGGGAGAAAGTGAGCCACTGCGGAGATCCAAAGCCTCGGGAATCTCCAAATTCTGCAGTCCATGGAATAAACACTAGGGGCTCTGCTGTCCTAGCAGCATGAAGAGAGCAGAGACTTTGTGAACAGAAATGGGTGTCATCTGGACCGTGGAACAGGGGCCCCCAGAGAAGAGATGGGTTCTGGAGGAGAGGGGTTAGGTGACCAAATGTGGAGGGTGGGACAGAATCAACCCCCTCCTTTGTGATCCTCAGTGCTGTAGTCAGCGGCAACTGAAGAGGAGGCATTGCGCTGGGTACCTGCCTTTCCAACCTGGCCCTCTGCTCTGTCTGTATTGACTGATTTTTTTTTTTTTTTTTTTTTTTTTTTGAGACAGCGCCTCACTCTGTAGTCCAGGCCTTGAACTCATTATGTAGCCCAGGCGGCCCTCAGATTCTCAGGGATCCTCAAGCCACAGCCTCCCAAGTGCTGGGATTACCGGTGTATGCCACCATGCCCAGTTTGTTTTTATTTATTTATCGGTAGTGGGAATTGAACTCAGGTCTTTTGCACTGAACGACATCCTTAGCTTTTCTTTCTTTCTTTCTTTTTTTTTTTTTGAGACAGGATCTTGCTGTGTATTTCAGACTGGCTTTGAATTCACTATGTAGCTCAGGCTGGCCTGGAACTCCTGGTGATTCTCCTACCCCAGTCTCTGAAGTGCTGGGATTGCAAGTGTGCAGCACCACTGCACTCAGCCTGTTCCTTTGTTTTGCCTTACTTACCTGACCTTACCTTACCTATCTCTCCTGCTGGGAACAGCCCCCCCCCCACACACACACACCATGGTGAACCCTGCACCCTGAGCTGGATGTTTGTTTCTCTGGCAGATGTCTGAGAATCTGAAGGACACACCTGACAGGCCAAGGTTCAGGCCCGGTGGGGTAGGGGTGCTAGGAGGGGAGGACAGCAGAACACAGATGCTGCAGTGTCCACACTAGGTGACTACTTGGCTAAGCTGACCACCCAGCACTTGCACTACCCTTTTGGCTGTTGCATGGTGGTCCCCCTGCCTGAAACTTCACCCCCTCCCAGCCTCCTCTCTGGAGCACCCACTTGCTGAGCAGGGGGCTGGCTCTGTGGAACATGGGGCGGGACAGAGGGCATGAGGGACAAGTGGATCTCTTGAGTTGGCTATGAATACAAGGGTGTGGAGAGATGTGTATTTCACTGGGAAAGAAAGGGAGAGTATCCTTGATGAAGGAATGTAAAGAGGGTATTTTTGAGACTGTATGATCTGAGGAACTTCTGCCTGCTCCAAGAGTAGTGGGGAGCCACTGAAGGCTGTAGAGCAGAGTATCAGCACTTGGGTTTCCTGAAAAGTTTGTCAGGCTGCATCTGTAGGAACAGAAACCATTCAGACAAACAGAAGCAGAGGTCATAGTCTCAGGGGCCATTGAACTGCACCTTTCAAGGGCTGCAGGTAGGTGAGAAATGAGACTGTCCCAGTTTTAGTAGAGCCTGAAAGCAGGGCAGGATCCGAAGCCCCCAGAGCAAGAGGAACAAGGGGACACAGGGCCGGGAGAAGTTGGTGCCAAGTAAATAGAATCCGTACGAGGCTACTCCTCTGTTTGTTCATAGAGGGAGGGGTGCCCTACCCAGATGGCCTCCCCTTGCAGGTGGGAGCTCCTGAAGCTTGCAGTGGTGGGAAGAAAGGTGGCGGTGGGTGTGTGCAGGCCCAGGCACTGGGCCCTGTGCACTGAGTTCTGGTAGGGAGGTGGTCTGTGGGGGGAGATTGTGCCCATGAGAACTTGTGCAAGGGTATTGAGTCTATTTTGTACCAGCTGCCAGAGCAGCCTCTCCCCTTCCCTCAGCAGCCTTTTTCACTCAGGAGAGCATCCCAGAGGGTAGAGAAACCAAGAAATTGGGGCCTGGACATTGCAGGGAGTGGGCCCAGGTGGCCTGGAGGGCTCAGTGATCCAATGCCAACCCTTTCATGCTGGGTTCTCCACAGGCCAGCACCTCAGTGATGCCTTTGCCCAGGTGAACCCTCTGAAGAAGGTGCCAGCCTTGAAGGATGGGGACTTCACTTTGTCTGAGAGGTAAGGGGGCCCCCTGGGATTGTGGTCATGCCTTGCTGGAGCCACCCAGAGCCAGCCCTCTGTGTTATAAACCAGGAAACTAAAGTCCTCAGAGGCACAGGGTGCCACAGAGACTGGTGCTGACCTCAGCCTGTCCACTCTTCTAGTTCACTGGGATAGCTGGAAAATCAGGCATCTATGTTACCCCTGTTCCTGACCCTTGGTTGTTGATGAGTGTCCCTGGGTAAGAGTGTGGGGTCAGGGATCAGGACAGGGAAGGGTGGCAACTTCAACTACTGTGGAGGCAGCCCTCTAGCCCAGGTTGTGTCCAGATGGCCCAGTGGCATCTGGGCTACCTGGGTTCCCCATCCCTGGGGTCACTGCAGGCTTCCCTAGGGCAGACAGAGTCACCGGATATGTGGATGTTTTATATCACAGCAGGTTCCAAGAAGTTAAAACCTCGCTCTTCATGGAGGGTCAAGCCTTTTTCCAGTTCTGCCCTTGTGTCAGCTGACTCACCCATCCCATACCAAGGGGAACCTAGACTTTATGCTCTAGAGTCTATCTCTGAAATCTAGAGATGAGTGCCTCCTGTGAATTCCTGGGACACTGTGACAGTGCCCGTTCTTCCTTCTTGGTGCCTCCTGGTGTTCCTGAGTCATGTGTCTGTCTCATGTTGGGAACCCACAGTTACCATCCCACAGGAAATGTACAACCCTTGCATTTCTCTTCTGTCACCCTCAAGAGGTCTGTGGCTCATGGGGACCTGCATTCCTCCTCAAGTGACTTGAACAAAGAACAAGATGGACAAATGAGACATTAAGATGGGGTATAGATGCAGGCTTCTTAATTGGGGCCTGGACTGGTGGAACTTTTCTGCCCTTTTGGCTGGGGCAGCTGACTCTTGAGAAACTCTGAGTTCCTGAAAGTTTTCCTGTGGCCCAAATTGATACATCCCTTGCGTTCTTGAAGATCCATCCGCATCTCTACATCATAACAGCCCTCAAAATCCAGGGCAGGGAGATGACATCAGGGAACCTTGGTTGCTCTGATGCTCCAAGATCCTTCAGTACCCTGGATGTTTTCTGCATAAGGTCTCAGGTGCTGAGCTATCTCATCGCTTTGAACAGAGCTGATTTTTAGCAGAAAGAGTGACATGAAGAAGAGAGATGATGAGGAAACTTTTCTGAACAATCCGGCCATCTGAGGCTGGTCTGGATGCTAAAGGATGAGAATGGATGCAGGCTGGAAAGAACTGAGCTTCTGCAAGGCTTAGCTTGGGTGCTACCTCCTTTAGAAATCATCTCTGAGCACCTGATGGGATACACTCTTTTTTTTTTTTTCTTTTTTTGTACTGGGGATCATTTTTTTGTACTGGGGATCGAACTCACAACCACATGCCTGCCAGGCAGGCAGTTAGACCACTGAGCTAAACTCCTGACCCAATTTTTTGAGACAGGGTCTCATTATGCAGTTTAGGCTGCCTTGAACTCACTTTGTAGCCCAGGCTGGTCTTGCACTCACAACGATCCTCCTGCCTCATCCTCCTGAGTGTCATGCCTGGCTCTTGATGGGATACACTCTTGAGAATTTTCCTTTTTTTCTCTTTTGAGACAGGGCTTCTATATGTAGTTCAGGCTGGCCTTGAATTTGTGGTGATCCTCCTGCCTCAGCCTTTTGAATTACAGGTGTGCACTACCACACCCAGCTGTTAGTGGATTTTATGATGGCAGGACGAGTTTGAGTATTATCCTAAGAAAGACTCTGAGCTCTGCCATTAAGGACTGAATGCCCTGGAATAAGTCTCTTTGCCTTGCCTTTCCTTCATTTCTTTTCTCTCTCATCCTCTCCAGTGCTCTCCCTTCTCTCTCTTTCTCCTTCCTTCTCTGTCTTTCACTGGAGATTGAACCTCAGGCCTTTACACAGGTCTACATCCAGCCCTTTTGTCTTTTTTTTTTTTTTTTTTGGCGGCACCGGGGACTGAACTCACAACTTCACGCCTGCCAGACAGGTGCTTATGCCACCGAGCCAAACTCTCAGCCCTAGTCTTTCTGAAGCAGGGTCGTACTACATAGCTCAGGCGGGCCTTCCGCTCACGTTGTAGCCTAAACCAACCTCAAACTCACAACGCTCCTCCTACCACAGCCTCCTGAGTGCTGGGATTCAAGGCATGCACCACCATGCCCGGCTTATTTTTTATCTTGAGATCATGTCTAAGTCATTAAATTGCCCAGCCTGGGCTTGAACTTGCAGTCCTCCTGCCTCAGCCTCCCAAAGTGCTGTGACTACAGGCATGCACCACCACAGTCCAGCTTCTTCACCCTTCTAAGTCTGCTTTTCTTGTTTGGAAAATAAGACTCATACCGTGACAGATTGTGAGAAAGATCAGGGAAGATACAGGGTAGAAGGTCCCTAGTCCAGTGCCCTCTCCCACCCATTATGCTCCATCCTTTCACAGTGTGGCCATCCTACTCTACCTGTTTCGCAAGTATAAGGTCCCTGACCACTGGTACCCTCAGGACCTGCAGGCCCGTGCCCGTGTGGATGAGTACCTGGCATGGCAGCACACTGCCCTGAGGAGAAACTGCCTCCGGGCCCTGTGGCATAAGGTGAGGCTGGAAGGGAATGGGGAGGGCTGAAAAGGAATCACTCCCAGGGAGCTCAGGCAACACTGAATTCTGCGCAGTTTGGATCTTTTCCATTCTCCTATCTTTAACCTTACTGATGATTCTGTGGTGCTCAGAATGCTGTTAAACCCATCTAATACATTCTTTGTATCAGATAGGTACTTTTTGTTTCTAAAAATTCCACTTGATTATTTTTGTAGCATTTCTGTTTCTCTGTTGCAATTTCATTGTTCACCCATTTTATTTATCTTTTCTTTTTAAAAAGATTTAAACATTTATCATTGTCACTTAAAGGTCTTTGTCAACTAATTTCAAGACTGGAGCCCTCTGTGGATCTGTTTCTATTTATTGTTTTTCCCCCTCTTGATTATGACTCACATTTTCTTTCTTCTTTATGTTTCATAAGTTATTTTTGTATGCCAGATATTATATATAACAGTAGAGACTGAAGTATGTAATAAATACTGCCCGAAAGGGCTTGTGTAGTCCTTCATCATGCACTCAGGGTCTCTTCCAGTTAATCAAAAGGTGGGCTGGATTGTGGTTTTAGTTAGTTTTAAGATATCTCTGGTTTAAAATATAGATGATCCCTGATTTAATGAATATTGAACTTAATACTTTTTCAATTTTAAGATGGTGTGAAAACAATACATATTCAGTAGAGGCCATGTTTGAATTTTGATCTTTTCCATGGCTAATAATGTGTCATATGATATTCTCTCAAGGTCCTAGACAGTGGCAACGAGCCATATCTCTAGTGTACTTTGTTGCTGAGGTGTGATGTTTAATAAGTTAGCTATATAAAGTGCATTTTTGACTCTGGAAAGGGGTTAATAAGGAGTTACCATTTAACAGGTACAAAATTTCAGTTTTATAAAATGAGAAGAGTTCTAGAAGGATGCTAGTGATGGTTAAACAACAATGTGAATGTACTTAAACTATGTATACTAAACTGTACACTGTAAAACATACACTGAAAGTTGCCAGTACAAAAATGGAGCCATAGGGCCAGGAGTTTGGCTCAGTGGCTTAAGCACCTGCCTGGCAGGTGTGAGGTTGTGAGTTTGACACCCGGTGCCATAATAAATAAATAAATAAATGGAGTCATCGCCAAGCGTGGTGGCACACCCCTGTAATCCCAGCAGTTGGGAGGCTGAGGCAGGAGAATTGTTTGTAAGTTCAAGGCCAGCCTGGGCTACAAAGTGAGCCCAAGGCTAGCCTGAACTGCCTAGTGAGACTCTGTCTCAAAAAAATAAATAAATAAATTAATTAAAATAAAAATAAAAAAATGGATTCATTCATGTCAAACTCTAACGAAATAGAGCTAAGGCCGGGCGTGGTGGCGCATGCCTTTAGTCCCAGCACTTGGGAGGCTGAGGTAGGTGGAGCGTTGTGAGTTCAAGGCCGACTTGGGCTACAACATGAGCGCAAGGTTGGTCTAAGCTATAAAGCACAACCCTGCCTCGAAAAACCAGGGCCGGGAGTTTGGCTCAGTGACTTAAACGCCTGTCTGGTGGGCGCAAGGTTGTGAGTTCAATCCCCGGTGCCACAAAAACAAAACAAAACAAAACAAAAAATAGAGCTAAGGAAGGCCAAGAAAAAAGAAGCTTTATGCATACACACTTGTAATAGGACTTACCACAAGACATCCTAGATGTGACTTGATAACAAAACTTATGGCAAGAACTTCCTCAAGATTGTAGTATTCAAGACGTGCTGTCTTTAAAGATTCCTGTGCTTGTCAGCTTTCTGTCACTGTAACAAAATACCTGAGTCAATCAACTTATAAAATGAAAACACTTATTTTGGCTCACCATTTTGGAGATTCCAGTCCTTGATCCTTCAGAGCATTACTATGGGCCAGTGGTAAGACACCACATCATGGTGGGAGTGTTTTGCACAGCAAAGCTGTTCACATCATGGCCAGGAATTAAAATGGAAAGTAAAAGTCTGGGGCCCAACAATCCTCTTTAAGGGCAACTTCCACCTCAGTGATCTAAAGACCTTCTGCTAGTGTCCACCTTCTGAAGGCTCAATGACCTCCTAATAACACCACACTGGAAACCAAGCTTATAACACATAGGCTTTTGGAGAACATTTAAGATCCAACCTATAGATGCCTGGTATGGCACTACATGCCTGTTATCCCAGCACTGAGGAAGGAGGATCACCATGAGTTTAAGGCCAGCCTGGGCCACACAGTGAGATCTACCTCAAAACCAAAATAAAAAACAAGATCCAAACTATAGCAATTCTACTTTCCTTCTGTCTCCCTGATATACCTATGCCTTGCCATAAATTCCATTCCTCAGACTGCAATTTCTGCTATTCTGAAACAAATTAATTTATTCTGGAGAACCTATTTCTGAATTTCTTTTTAGATTGGCTGCATGCTTAAAAATGGCCCACTACTAAACTGTATACTCAAAAATGTTAAGATTTTTTTCACCATAATTTCAAAATTTTTAAGTGACTAATGTGATACATTGTATGTTATATTTTACCACAGTTAAAAATAAAAAAAAATTTTAAACATGTAATCAATAGAAAAAAACCTATACTCTTTTGGTACTAAATCCTCAAAATCTGGTATGTTTTATATATACCATACAACTTAGAACTGGCAATATTTAAACATCTCAGTAGCTACTTATTGCTGTGGCTACTATATTGGACAGCACAAGTTTAGACTTTTTTTGGTAGTTATTCTTTTATTCTCCTTTTTTAAAAAGTTCTATAAAGTCTTGATGACTTCAGAGAGAAATAAGGTAATTTTTTCTTTCCAGAACCCTTGTTATAGTAGATGCAGTGGTCTTTTGTAACTGTCCATATCCTAATCAGTAGTAGAACTATTCACTTTTCAAGGTGTTTGGCTGATTCAGCATCATAGCTTTTGTTCTGACTCGTAACTTTTATATATAAAAAGAAACATTAGGGAACAGAAGTCAAAAGACCCGTTTCTGTCTTCACTTCTTCCTCATTAGCCACCTCTCTCTGGAATCTAATGCAAGTTGTTCCAGTTTATGATTGTATAAATTATATTCACCTGTAGACCTAAGCAAAATAAAGTTTCAAATTTTATACAGCTGGGCATGGTGTCACATGCCTGTAATCCCAGCACGTGGGAGTCTGAGGCAAGGCCAGCATGGGCTACAAAGTAAGTTTAAGGTCAGTCAGCCTTAACTGCATAGTGAAGCTTTGTCTCAAAAAGACAAAAAACAAAACAAAACAAAACACACTTTTTATACAAAAAAGAAAAAAAATTATACAAATGGTCTCAAACTTACATTGTTATGCAGCTTGCAGTTTTTACTCAGCATTATGAGTAGTTTAGATTTTTCCATATTGCTGTGGACAGATCTAATTCATTTTTTAAATTTTTAAACAAATTTTTAAAGTTTTTTTTTTTTTTTTTTCGCAAACCCAATCTCACTGTGCAGTTCAGGTTGGCCATGAACTCGCTATGTAGTCTCAGGTTGGCCTTGAATTTAAGCCAACCCTCTTGCCTTAGCCTTGGGAGGTCTGAGATCACAGGCTTGCACCTCCATGCCCGGCTTTCTAATTCTTTTTTTTTTTTTTTTTTTTTTGCGGCACCGGGGATTGAACTCACAACCTCGCGCCTGCCAGGGCAGGCACTTAAGCCACTGAGCCAAACTCCCAGCCCTTTTTTTTTGTCTTTTTGAGACAGGGTCTCGCTGTGCAGTTCAGGCTGGCCTTGGGCTCACTTTGTAGCCCAGACTGGTCTTGAACTTGCAACGATCCTTCTGCCTCAGTCTCCCAAGTGCTGGGATTACAGGAGTGCATCACCACTCCTGGCTTTTTTCTAATTCATTTTAATATCCCTTGCAGACCAGTAACACCTGATGTGTAGTCTGATTGATTTATTGATTAATTTGCAGTACTGTACTCGGGATTGGATCCAAGCCTCACACATCTTGGCAGTTACTCTACCACTGAACCACACAGCCAGCTCCCCTAATTCATTCCTTCTTAACTGCTCTATTGCATGAATAAACCAGAACTTATTTATTACTTTATTATTATAAAACTCTCATGTATTGCTTAATGGTGGGGATGCATTCGTTCTGAGAAATGTATCAGTAGGAAATTTCATCAGCATGTGAACCATGGTAGAGGGTAGTTAGAACAATTGTAGATGGACTGGTTCAATCATTGCATATGATCTTGGCATGTGTGTGTGATACTGGGGGCTGAATCCAGAGCCTTTGCCTGAGCTACAGCTTTAATTAAAAAGGGCTGAAGCTGTAGCTCAGGCAAAGGCTCTGGCTTTATTTTGAGACAAGATTTCATTAACTCACTGAATTGCCTAGGCAGGGCTCAACTTAGAGTTGTAGCCAGGTGTGTGATGCATACCTGTAATCTCAGTACTCAGGAGAAAGCTGAGGCAAGAGGATCTTTTTGAGTTCAAGGCCAGCCTGAACTATATAGCAAGACCTTGTCTCCAAAAAACCAAGGCAACACCTTCCCCCACCAAAAAAACCTTGCAACCTTTCTGCCTTAGCTTCTCTAATAGCTGGGGAATATAGGTGTGTGCCACTATATCAGGTCTTTTGATGCAATCAAGAGATGCAGTAACCATGAGCTGTATGAAGCTGCTGCCGGTGAAACACAGTAAATTACTTTTCAAAGAACTTTTTTTTTTTTTTTGGCAAGTAGAAGAGTACTGTGTAATAACAATAAAAAGTATAGTATCGTAAATACACAAACCATTCATTTACCGTATCAGGTTTATGTACTCAGAGTTTTATATGCTATAGTTTATATGGTGTGGTTACACCAGGAGCATTGTAAACTCTTGAATAATGCATCGTGTGATGATGCTGTGACAGCTATGATGTCACTAGGCAGAAGGAGTTTTTCAGCTCCATCATAAACTTTATGAGAACACCATGATACATGCGGTTCATCTTTGAAATATCATGTGACACATGACTGCATTTGAAATTGAAAGATGACTGAAATGACTATAACCCTAAGGACTTCGGAACCACCAAGTTAGAACAAAAGGGAATTGTAGACAGTCTGTTGAAGTGGGGAGGTAGATAAATGATTGAGGGAGGTGGCCTGGGTGGGACTCGTAGGTGGAGCCCACTATGGCAGCCCAGCATCAGCCCTAGATGCTAAGTATGGGTACCAGTAGGAATGCTGGTCTCATATACCTCACACTCCTTAGATTAGAAAGAAGCTGGAAAACCGGGCATGGTGGCGCACGCCTTTAACCCCAGCACTCGGGAGGCTGAGGTAGGAGGAGTGTTGTGAGTTCGAAGCCGGCTTGGGCTACAATGTGAGCAAGGCCGGCCTGAACTACATAGTACAACCCTGCCTTGGAAAAAGATAGGGCCAGGAGTTTGGCTTAGTGGCTTCACAGGTGCAAGGTTGTGAGTTCAATCCCTGGTACCGACAAAAAAACAAAGCAAAACAAAACAAAACAAAAAACAGCAGTAGCTGGAAATTGAGGCTCACAAAATGAGATAGTGCAGTAAGTGCCCGCAGTTGAGTCATACTTTAAAAATCTCTGCAGCTGAAGGAATGTTATTGGCCCAGTACTCACTCCGGCCACTGTTGGCTATTTGATCCCATCTACATTGTGTGGGGAAGAAACTGAAGCCCAAAGCCAGGGCGCCAGTAGAATCCAGTCCTCTTTCCCCTTCGCTGTTTCCCAAGTCCACCAAACGACTTTACCAAACAATATACTTGGCCAAGCATTTGTCTCTCCCTTAAGCTCCATCCACTGTGTCTCCCAGACAGCTTTGTGAAGCCTAAGGCAATGAGTGGCTTCTGCCACCCCTTCCGGTTCTCCTCCTCAGACCCTAGGAGCTCCCTAGCATCAGTTCTATGCTTGGCTTAGTCTTTTCTGGATGGTGCTATCTTGGGCAATTGGCTGACCCTCTGTGGACCTCATTTTTCCGTTTACAAGATGAGCCATCTACTGTTACTTTCTTTTATAACAAGCGAGGAAATTGAAACTCAGGAGAGTTTGATATTATGGTCATACAGTTTATTAAGAGATAGTGTGGAGACCTTAGAAGCCTGTCCTCTGGTTACCTATGCTGTAAGAGGTCCTGGTTTTATTTTTAGGGAAAAGAGGCTATAAAGTAGTTACAGTCATGTACTACATAATGACATTTCAGTCAATAACAGGCCACATACATGATTGTGGTCCTGTAAGAGTCTAATGGAGCTGGAAAATTCCTGTTACCTAGTAATGTTATAATCATCATAATGTCAGCGCAAACCTGTTGTGATGCCAGTTGTGTGAAGTAGATAGCAAACAATTATGTATGGTACATAATATTGATACGAGAACAACTGTTGCTGGCTTATGCACTTACCATACTTTTCGTTGTTATTTTAGAGTACTCCTACTTTTTTTGAGACAGGGTCTTGCTATGTAGTTCAAATCCAGCCCTGCTCACTATATAGCTCAGGTTGGCTTTGAACTTACAGTGATTCTCCTTCCCCAACTTCCCAAGAGCTGGAATTACAGGTATGTACCACCATGACCTGAAGAGTACTCTTACTTATAAAAAGTGTAAAATAATTTGCTGTGTGATGCTGTCAGTAGCTTCACATCCCATGTTTACCATGTGACAATTGTATCAAGAGGCCAGTTTTGACTGACCTGTGACATTCAGGTTTAAGTACATGCTGTGATGTTTGCATAATGACAAAAACATTAATGACACATTTCTCAGACCACATACCCTTGACATATGATTTCTAGTCTAGAGAGTGGAAGGAGTTGGGGATCAAAAGTGATTGAGAAGCCGGGCGTGGTGGCGTACACCTTTAATCCCAGCACACGGGAGGCTGAGGTAGGCGGAACATTGTGAATTCGAGGCCTGGCTTGGGCTACAACGCAAGTGCAAGATGGGCCTGAACTACATAGTGTGACCCTGCCTCAAAAAACTAGGGCCTGGAGTTTGGCTCAGTGGCTTAAGCGCCTGTCTGTCAGATGCAAGGTTGTGAGCTCAATCTCTGGTGCCGCAAAACAAAACGAAACAAAACAAACAAACAAACAAGTGATTGAGATATATTATGTATATCTAGCAATTCTCCAGCATGAATGTAAATACCATGCATTGCAAACATATCAATTAAAAATTCCTAATCAAACTCCTGACCCCAGAAATATGAAACTTGTTGTTCAGGCCTCTATTTGAGTCATTCTCAAAGAGATTAGCGTCATTCTTTCTCATGCCCCAGAGGCTCAGGCAATCAGAGATCAGGAAAGCAGGAGTATTTATGGGAGAAAGAGTCCCTTGGAGATTTCTACATAAGCCACACTGTTCCATGGAAGAAAGATGCAATGCATAGATCCAAAGGCAGCTCTAATATTGGGGGATTGTCTTCCTGCAGTGAAGGGAGGGCTGGCCTCTAACTCCCCATTCTGCCTGCCCACCTGTCAGGTGATGTTCTCTGTTTTCATGGGTGAGCAAGTATCTTCTGAGCTGTTGGCAGCCACCTTGGCAGAGTTGGATGTGACCCTGCAGGTGCTCGAGGACAAGTTCCTACAGGACAAGGCTTTCCTTGTTGGGCCCCAGATCTCCCTGGCTGACCTGGTAGCCATCACAGAGTTGATGCATGTAAGTGTTGGGTGGCAGTGGGCACACTAGATGGGTGGAAGGGCTGGCCAGTTGAAGTCCTATTTATGCTGCCCTACCTGACTGCGGGGCGGTGCTTAAACCCCTCCTGAGTGCTGGAGTTCTCAAACCATGTAGATGATGTTAGTCCTTAGCTTCACTCATCCATCCTCATTCTGTCTGCTTCACTCTATAGCCTGTGGGGGCTGGCTGCCAAGTCTTTGAAGGCCGACCCAAGCTGGCTGCATGGTACCAGCGAGTGGAGGCTGCAGTAGGGGAGGACCTCTTCCGAGAGGCCCATGAAGTCATCCTGAAGGTGAAGGACACTCCACCTGCTGACCCCACTGTAAAGCAGAAGCTGATGCCGGGGGTACTGGCCATGATCCGGTGAGCTTGGGAGTCTCACCTCTACACTGCCCTTGGCAGTTCACAAAGCACCTTTATTTCCACTGACTCATGTGAGGCAGGCCTAGAGAGCAGGAGTGGCTTGCCCTAGAAATATCACACTGTGGCCCTCCAGGCCAGAGGTCCATCCCCACTCTCACTTCCACAGCAGCCTGAAAACCACCAGACACAAATCCAAACCTTTAATCGCTATGTTGTTTAAGTTTGCATAATAAATCTAGGCTCTGTCTGAGCTTCAACTTTCAACTCTACTGTGCGACTGATTTGACCTTCTTGTGTTACTGACCCTGGTCTTGGTCTTTACCCAAAAGACACTACCCAACCCCACTCCCAGACCCTGAGAGCCAACCCCACCTCCCGTTCCCACCATGGTTGCCCTAATGGTGGACTGCATAAATACACTGTAGTCTTCTGGTTCTTGGCGAATGATTTGTCAGATAGCCCAGGGGTCAGCAGCATGTCCTGTGTTAGCTGTAGGCATGGCCAGGCCAGTTCCCCAGGTCATGGCCCTGTATCTGTCCTGAGGAACTGGTCAGGAGGAGAGAAATCCAAATAGTGGGTCTCTAGTCAGGGCTCAGTGATGCAGGGGCATAAATGACATTCCTAGGCACTTGACTGTTAACTGTAACAAAGGGCCGAGATTTCATCACAGAATAATCTGGATGCTAGTGTGGTCGGTGGGCGAGGCAGCAGGGAGATCAGATGTAGCAGGAAGCAGGGCCAAAGGTGACTCATGGAGAACTGGCAACAATAGGGGAGAGATGGGGAGTGGAGAATGTGGCTCCTCTCAGTCTGGAGAGGGTTGCACTGCCATGTCAAGAAGGCATTCTACTCTCCTGGGGGACAGGTCTTTCTTACAAGGGAACCCTCAGAACCAGGAAGACAAAGCTCTTCTCTGATTCCCAATAACCTATCGTCTTTCCAAGGGGCATTCTACGTGACTTGGTTTTGGGGGTGCGGTTTTCTCATCCCTGGAGGAAATAGGAATGGCACAGCCACAGATCTCAAGAGCTCCAGAACTGCAGTTGGCAGGATTTGGCCCCACAAAGCCAGTGGGGAGGTTTTGTCCAATCCCTGGAACTCCTGCAGTCCACTGAATGAAACCAAAGGAGCCGTTAGCCTCTGGGGGAGGGATTAACTGAAGTGCAATGAATATGACCCTAGTGGTTCAATAGAGCGGGCTAATTCCTTCTCTGGGTGTGGGCCTGGCCTCTACAAACAGCGTGAAACCAAACATCCTCCCCAGTCTTCCTCCTGGGCGTTGTGCCCAGGACGGAGTGGGGAGGCGAGGTGGGGGTGGGGATCTCTTTTCTTTCTCCCTTTGTTCCAGGTAACTCCAAAGCCACTTCTCTCTTGGCTCTCTCCCAGGGTAGGAGAGGGGGCTTGGGGTGACTGCAGACAGCCCAAGGGTCTTCCCACCTTAAATTCACTGAGAGTTTGTACCGATAGCGTCCCTGAAGACTCATTCCTCATTACAGCTCTCCTAGCCGCCTGTGATAAAGGCGAGCATTGAGACCCGGGGAAAGAGGTGTGACTTGGCGGCAACCCAGTCCCACCCCTCCCCCACCCTTCCCTTACCGCTTTAAGGTATTGGGGACTGTTTGTTCCCCACCCACCTGTGGAGATGCCAGCTACCCAGATTCAGCAGGAGGGAGGATGAGAGAGCCTGAATGGCCTAAAGTTCTACGGAGCCAACCAATGGGCGATGAGGGCGTGGTCGGGCCCGGGTCTGCGGGCTGTGTATATCATTGGCGCGGGGCCCCGTTGTTCCTGTCCGCTGTTTTTTTTTTTTTGTTGTTGTTGCTGCTCCAGCTCCTCTGTCCGCCATCCCCACCATGGGCCTGGAGCTCTACCTGGACCTGCTGTCCCAGCCCTGCCGCGCAGTTTACATCTTTGCCAAGAAGAACGGCATCCCCTTCCAGCTGCGCACAGTGGAGCTGCTCAAAGGTGGGCGGGACAGGTGGGCTGGGGAGTCTGGGCTGGGGTGCAAGTGGACCTCCGTCCCTCAGCGCCTCTTCGTGGTCAGGCCGGACGTGTGGAAAGGCAGGAGGCATCAACTCTTCAGCGTGGAACCTGTTGCATCAGTTCCCAGTTATGTTTTTAAAGAACCCAAGTTTTTGCCCAGTGAAATAAGGTGTTCTTCAAAATACTGGATAAAAGGAGCAAAAGAGAACCCAGAGAGTGGGGCAAGCAGTATAGTGAGGGCCAGAATATTGCCCTCCCTTGTTGGAGAAAACAGTTGAACTGTCCCCTCATTTCTTCATTGGAGTTGTTTCTACATCTACATCTTCAGCAAAGAGATATCCCCCACCGCTCCCCGGTCTCCTCTTCACCCTTAAGCACCCCTGCCTAGGTTCCTTGCATTTTTATGTTTCCCTTGGCATTTTTTAAACTTTTTCTTTTACTAGCTAGTGATGTGCTCTTTGGTCTGGTCTCTGGAGAGCTCTGTGTCAGGACAGTGGGGGAGGCCAGCCCCCTACCTGAGCTACCTGTGGTCTGTTTGATCTGCAAAACACAGCTGGAGCAGAATCCAGAGGAGGAGGCAGGGCCACGACTGGACAGCAGGGCAGGCACCAAGCCAGAGGCCCCTGCTTAGCTGAACCCTCTACCCCTCTCCCACTGCCTTTGATACTCTTGGCTTGGGTCTCCTGCTATGGGACAGGGGCTGGACACAGGCAGTTTCTGGAGGGAGAGCTGGCAGGGCTGATGTTCATTTAGTCCAAGGATCATGAGTAGCCCTCTGGTCAGGCCAAACCTTGCCTCCACAGAAGCCTTCTGACTCCACACAAATTAACTGGGAATTAACTGTGCCCTCTCCAAGCAGGTCTGGGCTGGAAGGTGAGGTATGTAGAAGTGAGTCAAACCTGGGAACCCCAATAAGGAGGGAGATTGGAGGATTTGGCTCTGGAGGGAGGAAGTGTTAAGCTGCTGGAGGCTGGGTGATGGAATGGGAGAGGTGTTCTTGGCAAAAGCAAGGGTGGACTGAGAGCTGGGAATAGGTGCGAGAGGGGCTCAGCTGGCCTGGTCAGAAGGGCCTGAGTCCCCACCAGGGATAAGAAGTTGAATGAGAGAGGGCAAACCTGCAGCCTAAAGAGGAGACTGGAGTGTTTAACTGACTGGGTCTAGCAGGTGAGTCACCATGGCCACAAGCCCAAACTGAGATTCTACTTAACCCAGCCTTCAGGGTTGTGGGCACAGTGGCCTCTTCTTTCCTCGGGTCCCCTCAGAAAGCCAGTGCCTGAATTTCTGGGAGGTCTCAGAGGGCTTGGGGTTCTCCCTGCTCACTTGACTGATCTTTCCTACAGGCCAGCACTACACTGATTCCTTTGCTCAGGTCAACTGCCTGAGGAAGGTGCCAGCCTTGAAGGATGGGGACTTCACCTTGGCTGAGAGGTAATAGATTCCAGGCCCACAGGGTTAGCCAGCTGTTTGTGTCTATTGTTCGTGGTTGGGGCCACAGGTGGCTTGTTTTTTTATATTTACTTACTTATTTATTTTTATTTTATTTTATTTATTTATTTATTTTTTCTTTTTGCGGCACTGGGGATTGAACTCACAACCCCGCGCCTGCCTGACAGGCGCGTAAGCTGCTGAGCCAAACTCCTGGCCCTGGTTTTTTGAGGCAGGGTCGCACTGTGTAGCTCAGGCCGGTCTTGCGCTCGCGTTGTAGCCCAAGCCGGCTTCGAACTCACAACGCTCCACCTACCTCAGCCTCCCAAGTGCTGGGATTAAAGGCGTGCGCCACCACGCCCGGCTTATTTTTATTTTAAAGAGGATAAAACCAAGGAAAATAAAACAGAATAAAACCAATCAAAATAAACTAGTATAAGTGATACAGGACTTCAAAACCTTATGAAACCAACAATAGTTACCATAATGCCTTTTGTTGTCTTCAAGTAGCTGCAGATACCTTCGGACATAGTAAAAATTGAACAGAACAGAATAGAATAGAAACAATAAAAATGAAACAATGAATGTGATAAAGTACTTCAAAACAAGCCACTAGTAAATCCAAAATGGCTACCATAATATGTCTTGCTATCTTTTAAATAGCCACTCATGCCATCAGATTTAACATAATGAAACAAAATCTAACCCAACAAAATAATGAAAATGATATGGTTTCCCAGCTGGGATTGCTTCCTGGTGAGGCCTGGTTCTCTCCCTCCACAGTCCGTGAATGGCGCTGACTCCTGGAGAGAGGCTTGAGTGTGGCTGTCTTCACTGGCAGCAGCCCATGCATGGTGCTGGTTTCCAGGTGGGGACCACCTCCTGGTGAGGCCTGGTTCTCTCCCTCTGTAGTCCGCAAACAACACTCTTGTTTGTTTGTTTTTGAGACAGAGTCTTGTCATGTATTTAGGCTGGCCTTGAATTGACTGTGTAGCCCAACCTGGCCTCAAACTAAGAGTGATCCACCTGCCTCAGCTTCCCAAGAGCTGGGATTACTGGTATGTGGTCAGTTTCTGTCCTGAGGACCAGTGCCAGTCCCAGGGTAAAGAGTGGGTTAAAGCAGGCAGAAGTGCCCACTACATTGTACAGATGAAGAAACTGAGAGTAGGAGAAGGGAGAGACTTCTACAAGGTTAAGGGCCCAACCTGCTTCCCGGTCCCTTCCCTGCCAGCCCAAGCTTCAGAAGATGAGATTAAAAAAAAAAAAAAAAAAAGAAGCGGCCTGGGGATTTAGCACAGTGGCACAAACACCTTCCTGGCAAGCATGAGGTCATGAGTTCGATCCTCAGTACCAACAGCAACAAAAAAGTATGGAACAGTGGCTGCACCAGCCACTTCAGAGTGCCACTTCTACAAATCCTGGGGGAGGTACTGTTTCCCTGGAGAATCAAGAAACCACCCAGTGAGCTCAGTGCTCTCCGCTGAGCATCCGTCAGCACTGGGCCACATCCAATGGTGCTTGAACAGCAAATGTTTCTAAGCCTTTGCCTCCTGAAGCTCACATTCTAGAGGGGGAGCTGACAGTAACTCACACACACAGGTTAGAGGTTGGTGGCAAGTGCTGTGGAGAAGATAGACAGGTGTGGGTGATATAGCCGACCCCGGGATGAACAAAAACTCACGGAACAATGGAAATTTCTCAGAGCTGAGCGTTTATTGCCAGGCCTGGCGACGCAGTCCCCACGAGCCGGATTTAGAGACTGCGTGCCTCCTAGTGCCCCCGAAAGGGCTTATAAAACATCAGAACAAAGGGAGGAAGGGTCTTGCAAGCGCAGGTACAGAAGCAGATGGCACTGGTTAATTTAAATGGCTTTTTATATTTATTGGAGAAAGTAACCATAGGGAGGTTTGAGGCTGGGCGGCGGTGGGCGCTTCCTAATATGGGCAGCAGATTCTCCGGAAAAGTACATGTTGTTGTAAATTCCTTAGTCATGAGAATGGGCAGTTTTATCTCATAACCCAGTTTTCTGGTCAGCTCTATCCTTGGGCAACTTTAAATTGTAACAGCTCAATTCCCGGGGGTGGACGGTTACAGGAAGCAGAAACTCAGGCAGGCTAAGGGAGAGACAGTGATCTGGGGAAGGGGGTCTTTGGCATGAAATGGTGCATACAGAACAGGAAAGCGGCGCATTAATTATTTATAGGCTATAACAGTGGGGAGTTTGAATAAGCAGCAGAGAGAATGCTCTCAAGAATTTGGCTTCAGAGCAGGAAGCTGCAGAACTGAGGGGTTGTGTGGGGAAGCATGTATTCTGACTGAAGGGAAAATTAAGAGTGAAAGCCTTCAGGTGGGGCCATGATTGGGGTAGAGACAAAACAGTATGGGGTCTAGCTTTGCTGGGGTAAGGGAGAGAAGGCAAACAGAAGGGGAGGGCAGAGGCGGGTATATGGCGCAAGGAAGACTGGTTTTTCCCGTGGATGGATGTAGCTAACAGGGTTTTTGTTTGTTTGTTTGTTTGTTTGCTTGTTTTGCTTTTTGAGACACAATCTCCCCATGTAGTTTGGGCTGGCCTTGAACTCATTATGTAGCCGAGACTGGCCTCGAACTGCTGGAGGTCCTCTTGCCTCAGCCTCCCAAGTGCTGAGATTATGGACGTGTACCACAACCCCCAGCTAATCAGGGGTTTTGAGCAGAGGAGAGATGTGCTCAGTTTATGTTTTAACAAATCTTATGATTGGGATGAGAAGGCTGCTATGATCATCTAGGCACAAGGCACCCAGGCCACAGCAAACAGGTGGTAGTGCAGGATGGAAATGATTGGCTCTGACCACTCCACCATGAAGCTGAAGGGTTGGATATGGGTGGGAGAGGTGGACCCAAGGCCTCCAGGTTGGTAGCTGAGTGGTAGTGATATCCTCTACTGAGGCCACAGAGTACCTCCATAGTAGAGCCAG
>RJWM01026331.1:0-28212 GCA_004363535.1 Dasyprocta punctata | reverse complement strand
GCAAAAGTTTTGTTTCCATTTTCTCCTTCTTTTCTTATTTTTTTCCTTTACCCTTTCTTCGCTTCCTCCTCCCCCTCCCTTGTTCTCCTCTCCATTTGAACATTTTCTTCATATTTAACAACATTTTGGTTATATTATACATTTTGGTCCTTACTTACACTTTCAGTTTTTCACACTAGAGAAGCAATGTGGTATTTACGTGTGTGTGTGTGTGTGTGTGTGTGTGTGTGTGTGTGTGTGTGATTGATTTTACTTAAAAGTACGGCCTCAAGTTGCATCCATTTATGCTGAAGACTAAAACTAGAACTATATCTTTCAGCGTGCTGTAAACTAAAATCAAAATGGATCAAAGTTTTAAATGTAAAAACAGAAACACTACATTTGCTAGAAGACAGAATAGGTAGAACTCTTGTACCAATAAGCTTAACTAAAAATACAACAGGATGTATGCAGATCTTAACTTACATAGGACTCACTAATTTTGTTTTTAGGTATATATTTCAAAGACCATCCCTCAATGGTCTATGTATGTAGACACACAAGAACCACCATGAGAGACAGATAAGTAAAAATTTATGCAAATGCTAAACTCTAACCAAACAAAATTAACTCATTTATATTAATACCTAATCATGATTATGTTAATTTGATAACTTCTCATCTGTTTGATCCAATTGAGTTTAAAATCTGAACATAATAACTAGACATTTCTACTTTCTTTTTAGAAAATATTTTATAACTTTTTCATTTGTTTTGTTAGTACTTTACTTTTATTTAAACTATTCAATTTTATTGTCTTCTTTATTTTATTATAATATTGACACTTTCTTGTTAATGCTAAATAAAATTGATCAAATCAATTTTAAATTTTATAACACTTTTATGATTGCACTAAGCCTAAAATGAATTTGTTAAAAATTTCTTTTATATTATTCAGTTTTCCATAGAAAAGCATTATTTCTGTATTTTTCTGTTGTTATACTTCTTAGTAGTTTTCCATTCAGTTTGTAAGAGTCACGAATCTTACTTTTAGCACATTTTTAATAAGAATTTTTATTAAAATGTTTATTTTTTTGAGAAAATAGTTTCCCAATACATCTTAATCCCATTAAAATTAGTCAGAAAAAATCCTCACAAATGTATGATTTTGTCACTTGTGAATTTTTCTACATTTCAGCTTGATGTTTTGTTGTTTGACTTATTTGTGTTTTTGTTTGTATTTTTGTTTTCATGATAAGACAGAAGAAAACAAGACAGAGAAAAGAAGGAAGGGAGGGAGGGAGAGAGAGAGAGACAGAGAGAGAGAGAAAAGAAAAATACCTCAAATAGAGCTTCACTCTAGATTTCAACCAAGAAAAATGAACTTATTAAAATGCATTTTATCTGAAAATGAATAAAGACAATTACTAAAAAAACACAAGGTTGCATCTAAATTTAGATGCAGTTTTATGGAGTCCCTTAAAGTTACTAAGCATCTCTTACATGTCGAATACACTGCTAGACAATAAAGATACAGCAAAAATAAAATTATTAATTTAGTATATTCTATTGGATGTAAAATAAGCAAACTATCAAAAAATAAAAAACGGCATTGTTTCTCACAGTAAAATTCTATGAAGTCAGTAGAAAGAGCTACTGTGATAGCAAAAAGGTCCTTTAAAACACGCTGCTATTAAAACACAATTGAGGAAGGTTTTCTCTGAGGTGAACATAATGTAACTTGCATAGAGTTGATTAAAAAGAGATCACATCTGGTAAGATCTGGGAGTAGCCCTCCCTTTGCAGAGATGGGCAGGTACAAAGTTCTTGGAGCACAAATGTGCTTAATGACACTGAAAATCAAAAATCCACCTTGGTTGGACTATACAGCAATGAGATAGGAGAACAAGGCAGGAATTTTACATATAGACAAAGATTCTACTACTTTGCACACAAAATAAACTTCATTTTCTTTTATTAGAAAGTGATTTTTCTTGCTCTAGTTCATAGAATCAACTCTTGAATAGACATGGAAAGTTTAGGAGGGTAAGTAACAATCAGATACATGAAGATGGTATACACCGGATGAGGAAAATGAAGGTGAGAGGAAGGTGTCAGATATGAGATGTGTTTTGGTTATTGAATATTCAAGGCTTATGAACTGAATAGGAATTGAGACTATTTAAAGAAAAGAGAACTTTTAATGCTTTAAGTTAAACAATTGAGAATTTGTTAGATAGTTAAAAAATGGAAAAAAAACTTTAAGGGACAAAATCGAGGAAAAACAGATTTTTAAACATTTTCCAAGAAGCAAAAGTGAATAGCAAGTTGAAAATTGATTATATTTGATACTAGAATACATACCACCAGTCACATACTGATAAATAATGAAACTGCTCCCCCATCCAGGTGCCATTTCTCCAGCACTAAATCATGTTAGCATTTTTATTGTATGACCACACAGAGATTCCATCCATTCTCTCAGATGTAAGATTGTTTCCAATCCCCTCAAGACAAGGTCATGGTGTGCAAGGCACTTCCAAGTAGAAAGATACTGCCAATAGTGGTGCCCCATCACTGTACAAGGAACCAATAAAAATTCTCTGTTTTCAATCCTTCATTTGAATCCAGTGCTGGTCACAGGACCAATCAGAAGGTGTTTTTAGCAACCCTTTATTTGTGTGTGAGCACAGCCAATCAAAAGTCACTGTTTCTGATCCTTCATTTACATTTAACAGTAAATAAGATGTCTGATGGGGCAGTTCTCACAAGGCACAATGCCAAGTGAGTGATGGGATGACTTTCTTAATATGCTATTTGCATGAAAGAGAGATAACTCGGGAATTCTGGAAACGAAAGTCCCCTTTCTCTTACCCTCAGGGCCACTGAGATGCTTTCACCCAATTGCTCCCACTCTGCACAGTGCAGCTCTTTTCAGCCTTCAACAGCTACATTTTTTTGTGCGTCTTGTCCCCTTCTCTGGTCAGGACGCTAAGAATCTAGATAGACACTCCATGGGATATTCCACTTGGTAACATGGCGACCACATGTCCATGACATAGTGGAATTTAAGGGTAACTGGAGGCTCTGCAATACTATATGGCCTGGAACCACAATGACAAACATCTATATAAGCAAAGGGCTGCACATTTTTTTGTGTAAGTTAAAAAACATAATATCATCAATATGGCTGAATCACAATAATGATAATTGTTTATGTAATCTTAAAAATTACATAATATTACATTTTCAATAAAGATTAGATTGCAACTTCATCAAAAACAATACCAGATTCCACCTTTAAAAATAAATCTTGCCTTGTCTTTACAAAGAAGCCCAAAAAGCATACATGGTTTGTCAGCAGAAAAAACTAATATACAGCCCTGATTGCCAGGACAATCATCAATATGGCTGAATCACAATAATGATAATTGTTTATGTAATCTTAAAAATTACATTTAATTTGTCAAAATTAGGCTATTCTTTCTAATCTATTTGAGAATGAGTACAGCATTGGTAGGCAATACTGGAAGGTCATAGAAAAGTTAAATATCTTATCTTTTGTTTAAATTTCTTTGTGTAAAATTATATTGGTACTTATAGTCTTAGCAACTACTATGATTTCTCATTTTTATTAAGATCTACTGGCTAGCACATTTGCTTTATTTTCCTCTTTAGTTTGTTTTAGCTTATTAGTACACATTTGTAGTAAATGCATTTTTCATTCTTTGTGTGGAGTTGGTACCTGTGCATACCACATCTTAATTCCTTTTTCATCTCGTTTTCCTCCACTCCAACCTCCCGGCACTCATTTGTTTCCAGTACACAAGGTTTCCATTTCTCAGTGTTATTTTAATTTGTATTTGTCTAATACCGGTACATGTAACACATCTTAATTTCTTTTTATTCATCCCTAGTTTCCTTCCTCCCACCATCTTTGGTCCCCTTCTCCTTTGAGAATGATCTATAGCCCTACTTCCTATGATATATCTTTTATTTTGCTCTTTATTTTTACTCACGTTTTCTCATATAAGAGAGACCATGTGACATTTAGGCATGTGTGTGTGTCTGATTTATTTCACTTAACATAATAGTCTCCAGAAGCATCCATTTTTCTAAAAATGACTCAAGTTTATCTTCCTTTATAGCAAAGTGGTATTCCATTATGTACAAATACATTTTATTTATCTATTCATCTGTTGATGGATATATGGGCCACTTTCAAGATTTAGCTATTATAAGTTGTGTTGCATAAACAAGGATATGCATTTATCACTGTAAAATCATGTCTTTAACTCTTTTGGAAAAACACATAGAAAGGGGATAGCTACTTTAAATGGAATTTCTAGCTTTACTTTTTTGAAGACTCCATAACGATTTCTAAACTGGTTATACAAGTTTACATTCTTACCAACAGTCAAGAAGCAGTCCTTTCTCCCTGCAGCCTCTCCAGCATTTGTTATTAATTGGTTTCTTGATAGACATTCTTTCTGGTTTAGGATGGAATCTCAGTGCTATTTTAATTTGTATTTGTCTAATACCGGTGACATTGAAGATTTCTTCCTGTATTTGTTGGCCATTTGTTTTTCTGTGATGTCTATTAATTTTGTTTGTACATTTTTGGTTGAGCCTTTTATCTTGGAAGATCAGTACTTTTTGAGTTCTTTTTACATTCTAGATACAAATCCTCTGTCTAAAGAATCAATGACAGTTTTTTTTTTCCATTCTATTAGTTTTCACTCTGTCAACTGTTTCTTTTGCTGTGCAGAAACATTTTAATTTAATATGATCCCATTAATAGTTCTAGTACTGTCTTAGTAAAAGTGTTAGTAGCAAGGAAAGAAAGTCTAAAGCTTGCTCTTTTCTCAGTTTTGGAGCCAGGTTCAATTCTTCATAGCTGTGATATGTGACCTATTGAAACATTTCACTTTCTCCTTGGATGTAGGTAGGAGCAGGACACATTTTATTCAGAAATAAAGCAGAAGCTAGTCTAATGAATCTTGAAACGTGTCTGTCAGATGATGAAAAATAATGTGTGTGCATGATCTGTGAAATACAAAAATGTTTTGTGCCATGATTTATAGTAGTATTTATGGTAGTATTGCATGAAATTCTAAAATCTTAGGGCTTTGTATTTATACAACATTAAGCCTCAGAATACCTGCCTTCTAGCTCGACAGGGCTGATTATTCTTTACCATAATTCATTTTATATTGCCAGTGTAAAACTCTACTAGCAACTACACATGACTTATCTGTTTCATGTTTCAAATCATTGTGGTATACCTGGTCCAGGTGACACAACATAGATTTTAGAATGGAATTACATCGCTCTCTGTGGAGAAGAAATTAAAGAATGGAAAAAAAATGAGATTATTCTTGGAAAACTAAGTTAAAAGTGAGAGGCAAATGTAGTATATCTATTTTAAAAGAGTAATTTGATCCATGTAAGTCAGGAGAAAATGTAAATATTTGTAAAATTTGTACTTCAATTTTTTTTTTCTTTTGCAGCACCTGGGATTGAACTCACAACTTCGCGCCTGTCAGACAGGCACTTAAGTCATTGAGCCAAACTCCCAGCCCTGCTTTTTTGAGGCAGGGTCGCACTGTGTAGCTCAGGCCGGCCTTGTACTCCTGTTGTAGCCCAAGCTGGCCTCGAACTCACAATGCTCCTCCTACCTCAGCCTCCCGAGTGCTGGGATTAAAGGCGTGAGCCACCACTCCCGGCTTCAAATTTGTATCTATATTCAAAGAAGGTAGCCTTGCTAAACAATTGAGAAGCTCTCTTCCACTGTGATAACCTAATCTACTCATGGGCCATTATGAACATGTCTGTTGGTAAAAGAGAGTAAAAATAGAGAATATCCAGCTCCTGTTCTTTGTCTATAGTCAGTGTATGTTCTATGGTAGAGAAGCAGAATCAAGAAGAGGCTAATTTCTAAAAGCGACTTCACTGGAGAACTTGTAGCAAGGGAGAAACAATGTCCACACCCTGTATACAAATGAAACTCTGGCCACAGGTCTTCAGTAAGCATTCTGCGAAGCCAAACCACAACTTCTCTAGCCACTGACCCAAACTTATCAGGCACAACACAAGAACTATCAGCTTTCTTAGTTTTTATTTCCCCCTATTCTTTCTTCCAACTCAGAATCCAACGTGGAAAACTACCAATACTTGTGAGCCCGTTATACAGGAGACTGGAATGTTAGTTAACACCTCCAACAACCCCACACCAAAAACCCAGTCAGGGAATACCTGAAGCCAGCCAGGCCCCACTTCCCTGCCTGCCTTAGAATCTCTGCCAAGCACAAGTGATAGTTTATTTCCTTGCAATAGCAAGCTCTGAACAAATAGCGCGCGATCCTAATCGTTTAGGTGACTGTCATTCATTTTCACAAAGGATAGGGCAAAGCTGTAGGTGCCTCCCAGCCTTCTTTTCCCCTTTGCTTCTTTAAATGAGGCAGGAAGTCTGATAGTTCAGTAAAGATTATGGAAAGAAATGAGAAGACTGGGAGGAGTTTTAGGAAATTGCAACAGTCAAAGAGTAGGATTTTCTAAAGGGCAGTGTGACCACCACTGCTAATTCTCATGGAACAGGAAAGTAAACAGAAAAAGGAGAAAGTGAATTGAATTCAGCACTTCTTGTGCTATAAGAACATTTTTAACTAAAGTGAAAGACAAGGAAGGCAAAATGCAAAAAAATGTAATATAATTTCAAAGCGAATGCATTAACTGGAAATCATTATGGAAAATAGTGATTTTAACAGACAAAGAGCATGCAACGCAGTTTTATAATGGTGAATCATAGAGAGTTAAATATTCTGACCGGGAAGTGAAGCATGAAAATGTTAGACTGAAATGAAGTTGAAAGGAAGAGGAGTCAGAGTGATAGAGAAATAAAACATGAATATGACAACCCCAGAGAATGCTTGGTGCTACTGAAGGAATAGTACAGGGACCTAAAGTAACCAAGAGAAAAAAAAAAAAAAAAAGAAATACAGATGTATACATCAGTAAGGGATCTTGGCAGGATTCTAATATGATTACAGTATAAGAGGTGAAATCACAAAGACTTAGAAATTCATAGATGAAATGGAAAGATAAATATAGGATAAAGAGGAATAAAAAATACCTAAGTAATTGAGCATATTTCTTAGCATTATTTATTACCAGCCCAGATCATAAACTGATGTGATAGTTTCAGAATTATTTTAGACAAAACTAGCTTATTGGTCATGAAATCAAATTTCTTTTGAAACGAGTCCAAATATACATAAAGAAGAAAGAAAATGTCTTTTTAAAAAACACAGATTTTTGTAGTCAGAATAGACCCCCATTTTTTAAAACTCCTGCTCTGTCATTTGTTGTCCATGAAGTTTTTGTTGATTATTTAATGTGTATTAATCACAATTTTCTTTGAAAAAGTAGAGAAGCAGTGTTGTCTCACAGGGATAAAGAAATAACTTAATTAAAGTTATTACCATCACACATGGTTCTGAAACAATGGTAAAAATGAGAGAATGCTTCCATATTTGCATGCAAAATGGGAATAGTGTTGATTTACATGTTATTTACTGCCTTTAATATATACACACTTTCATGAACAACATACATGCAAACACATGTGCATACCCTTCAACGAGGCTGTAAAAGAGGGCAGGTGCTATTATCTTCATTTTATACAAGAAATTACAAGGATATTAGGTGCTTTGTGGAACGTCTATTGCTTAGAAACAGAAAGTGAATTAAAAAATACAACTTCTGATTTCCTGGGACTTTGGAATCCTTAGATTCATGAATATGATTTGAAATTGCATTCTTTCAAAAACTGGGGCATTCTGTCAATGACCTTAGAAAACCTACAAGTTTCAAAGAGTTATCCAGACTGACTATCAAGGAACTCCGTTTGGAGTATTTGCACCAGAGTCTATCTAGTCTACCACAAATCACAGTGAATGTTTAAACTTTAAAAAATATTACAGTAAATCACAGACCAATTGCCATTAGTCTTTCTCAAGTTCTCCCTCCCCCTTACTTGAAACACATATATCTCGTGGTGCTGGTCACTTTCTGAAGCAGTTGTTGGAGGTCTCTTTCATGAGTGGCATGAGTTACGCTGTTGTGTCTACCTTGATGTCCTGAAACCATTCAAAACTTTTGCTTTTCATGGAAATTTGATTTAGGGAAAGAGTCAGAAGTTGCATAAGCCAGATTTAGTGAATTAGGTGGTTGAGGACACACCATAATGCTTTTAGGAGACTGCTTTTCTACTGTATGCCACTTGGCACCAGCCTTCATTGTTTTTTTTTGATACCACTTCATAAAGACCCAAAATCTGACTTTCCTAACTGCTTCAGAAAGTAGCAAGAATGATGGGATATTTGTATTTGAACCAAAGGGGATTATGTTGAGGGGAATTAATTAAAATGTGTTGGAGATTATGTTGAGGGAGATTAATTAAAATGTGTGTGTCCTTTACTGTAATTTAAAAAAATTTAAACACACACCAACTCTTTTAGGATCATTTTGCCTGTTGTCTCATTTTGAAGATGATGAAAATTATTTCTTAATATCACTATGACAATTCTATATTATTTGTAAAACATAATGTTGAAAATAGGTCTTGCTAAAATAACTTGTCAGAAAAGAACAGATAAGAATTTGAAAAAATAGAATCTAATGAAAAATGTTATTTAGATTCACAGTTTTGCGTATTTGCCATCCCTATAAATGTTAAATTACTTTGAAAGGAGTATCCTGTTCATTTTTGTCATCTATCATGCATTTATAAACATTTTTGTTGACACATACCACTGGCAATGTCCTGTATTTTGTAAGCTCAAAACTTCTTCAAAAGAAAAATCAAATGTACAGTGATAGTGCAAAAGACATTTATAAAATATTTTCATCATGTCATACACCTATCATGTTCTACCACCAACTTTCAAGACATTTATATAAAGAATTTATTATTTTCAATAATTGATGAAAGATATTTGAAACATCTAAAAATATATAGTATTTTATTTGTAAATATAAAAAGTAATTGCTATGGCAGGATCACGATACCGTGAGTATTTTGAAGGTCACATTTAAAATATAATTTGTTTTCAAATATAAGAATTATGAGGTTGTATATTTTTCAACTTGGGAATTTGTTATATTAAATCTTCATGTCAAAGGTTTCAGCCATGTACATGAGTATAAACTTCACTTACCTGCACTTGGGAACAATAATACAATGCTTCTAAAAACAAGAAAATGATGAGATAGGAATTTTTTCCTCTAATGCTAAAACACACTGAAATATTCCAAAAAAGTATAAACCACTAAAAAGGGGCAAGTTTAGGTAAGTAAGACTTGGCTGTAATTTGACTAGAAATATTATCATATTTAGAGAAATAATGTATCAATCACTAGAGCAATGTTGTAGAAAGTGGAAAGGAATAAGGCAAATGCATTGTATCCAGCTAAAGCACTATTTAGAAGAGACAGTCCTAGTCCAAATATAATAGACACATGTGATCAAAAACTATGGAAAATTTCTGAATTTAAAAAAAATACATTTATTAATATTTAATATTAATATTTTTTTAAATGTTCAAATGAGAATGAGAGCAAGAGAGGATAAGAAAGGAAGTGGCAAATGCTGATGGGGCTGTGGGGAAAAGAACATTTCTCCCCTGATGATGGAAGTGTAGACTGGTACAGCCACTTTGGAAATCAGTGTGGAGATTCCTCAAAAAACTAGGATTAGAGGTTCCATTTGACCTGGTTATTCCCCTTCTGGGTATTTTTCCAGAAGAACTGAAAACATCATACCACAACGATATATGTGCACCCATGTTTATAGCTGAACAGTTTGTATTAGACAGATCTTGGGTAAAAGAACCAAATGCCCAACAAATAGGAATAGATAAAAAAGATGTGGTATTTTTATATAATGAAGTACTACTCAGCTCTATAAAAGGATAAAGGCTTTTATAGGTAAATGGATGCAATTAGCGACCATACTCATAAGTGAAATAAATCAGACTCACATGTGCAAACACCGTATTGCTTCATTGGTGTGAGAACATGAAAGTATTAAGATCGAAAAGTTACAATAGATATAGGCAAAGGGAAAGAAGCTGCTCCAAGGGAAATCATGTTGTTTGTACAGTTTTGCATGCCTGTGTCTGGTAACCTGAGCAACTATTTTGAAGATAACAATATGCAATAGAGCAACCATTGCTAAATTTCTATCACCTTGTTTTGAAATTATATGTCACTATTTTTCGCCATTGGTTTTGTTTGTTTGATTACTTTTTGATTTTTCTGTGCTTTTTTCCTCTTTAAAATAAAATAAAATAAGTGACAAGAAAAAGAATACAAGAAAACAATGGGAATAAAGCTTTTGTGAATAAGAAGGACAAGAGGAGTTGAAGGGGCGAATAGGAAAAAAGAAATGAGAAAAAAATCAAATTGAAATTTAAAGAAAAAATGAATTAATACAGTGAAAAGCAAGTTATGTGTAATCCTCCTCAAAACATTCCCCTGCATTCTGAACATGTTTATCCCATCATCCTTGGCATTTTCTGAAGGAATTCCAGAAGATCCCTTTCGTGAGTGTCTGTAGTTTCATTGTCACAGTTGCCTCAGTGCACGGAATCAGTTTAAAACGTTTACCATCCATGGTCATTCTGACTTTGGGAATACCTGTTTAGCAAGCAGGACAGATATTTGGAGGGACAGGGATGGCAATGTGTCTTTTACTATAACGTATTTTCTTGAAAAGTTAAGCATTCACCCTATATTTTGATCATTCCTTGACTGCTGTACCCAGACAAAGCATACTCTTACTGTGGATGTATGTATTCTTCATTATTTTAGCCTGACAATCATATAATTACTTTTTAAAGTAGTAGGTCCAAGATCAAAAGAAGACATCTGCCAAGTTCACCTCTCCTGTTGAATGCCTTGGCCTGCCTTGTCCAAGATGATACTCACCAGCTCTAGCTTATTCTCCAGCACTTAATTATGGAGAGTCAAAACTGAGACGCATAGTAAGTGCAAAATACACATCGGATTTCAAAAATGTAGTGAAACCTGCAAGTATGTTACTAACAACATCTATGTTGATCACAAGCTGACATTTGTGTACACTGGGCAAAATAGAACATAGTGTTAGAAATAATTATGCTTTTTTTCTTTTTGTGTGTGACTTATTGTTTCTCATGCATATTTTCTACAATTGGCATATATAACACATATAATAAAGACATGATTACACAGTAAACATTTGAAGAAATGAAACTATGACCATATGGATGGGGTGTCAATAATGTGTATGTCATATATATTTTCTCTCTAAAGGACATTTTACATGTACCAAACTGTTTATTGATTTTAAATTGACAAATAATAATTGGATGTACTTACGGTGTACAGTATGATGCTTTCATATACATACATATATATATATATATATATATATGGACTATATGTAGTTAAATGGTTAAATCAAGCTGTCCTTTTCTGTGGTGAAAAAGTTTAAAATCTGCTCAGTAATTTTCAAGTCTACAATATGTTATTATCCATAGTGAGTATGAAGTACAATGGATTTCCTAAATTTCCATCTATTTGAAATTTTTTAGCTCTTGTCTCCCCTCTTCCAGAACCTGGTTTCCTGTATTCTACTATCTGCTTCTATGAGTTTGGCTTTTTAAAATTCCACATATGAGATCATAGAGCATTTGCATTTTTGTGTTGGGCTTATTTCCCTCTGCACAGTAGTCTCATTATTTATTCATAATTCCGCTAACAGGATTCTCTCTTTTTAAAATTTCAGTAGTATGCCGTTGTGTGTGTATGTGTATGTACACCTATATATCTATAACATGTTCTTCATCTGTTTATCTACTGATAGACACTTAGGTTGATTCCATTTCTTAGCTGTTGTGAATAATACTGCAGTAAACATGGGAGTGCAGATATCTCTTTAGCATATTGATTTCATTTTCTTTGGTTTTATATCCAGAATTGAATTTCCACATCAGATGGTACTAGTATTTTTAAGTTTCATGAAAACATCCACGCTGTGTCCCTTATGGCTATATTAATTTACATTTTTGCCAAAAGTATACAAGAGTTCTCTTTTGTCCATGTTCTTACCTACACTTGTTACACATCTATTTTCAAAATAACCATTAAAGGGTATGACAACATCTTATTGTGGTTTTCATTTTCAGTTCCCTGATTACTAATGATGAACATTTTTTCATACTCCTGTTGGATACTTGCATGTCTTCTTTGGGAAAATGCCTTTTCGGAACTTTAGTCTATTTTTAATTAAATTATTCATTTTCCTTTTTAAAAAATATATTGCATATTGTTATCTTAGAAATCATTGTTCAAGTTACAAGATCTAGGTATAAAAAATGAATAGACAATCAAACAATGACAACATAAAGTATTCTTTTTGATGCACTAACAGAGCATTAGTAGTATAGTTATCTATCTTGCACACTTATACATACATACAGTTATATGTGTATACCTACATGCATATAATCTTTTCCTTTCTTCCATTTCTCCTTTCTCCTATCCCAGCTGTTTTTTCCTTTTGACCACTTTCTTTCCCTTTCACTATTACAGTATCTATTGTACATTTTGAATCTTACTACTTTTTCAGTTTTTTATTATTATTATTTATTTTTTATACTAGGAAGACAATAGGATATTTACAAATGTGAGTCTCATTTATTTCACTTATGAGTATAGTCTGAAGTTGCCTCCATTTACCTATAATTGTTTTCCTTTTATTGAGTCATTTTTATGTCTTATATTTTTATTCTTTTTATGTGGTCTATAGAAAATTTAAATTGCACATGAAGCTTCCATGTGTGGATTCAATTATATTTATTTTGGACAGGATGATCTACACCAAAAGAAAATACTTGACACCCACTCCCTACCCTATCTGTAGTTTTATTGTCTATTTTAAAAATTTGCATCTTATTTTATATGATTTCTTTAGTAAATCTACTTATACAAAGAAAACATCAATGCATGGGAATACAAATTTTTGGTTTCTTTACAAATTACACTTCTCATTGAATGTTTAAAAGGTAATATCTTAATTGTATATGTCATTTTAAGTTTATTTCGCATCAGTCTTCCACTAAGAGCAGCATGTACATTGCACTTAAGGAATACGGTCTATATTTACATTGCTGATAGCCAGATCCTGAAACATGTTACACTGACAACAAGTATGTCATACTGTCAGCCTCTTAGAAGGCAACGAGCTGAGCAGTGTGACCAATCGGTCATCACATCCTTTGTTTTATGCAAGTTTGTGTGTGTACACATTTCAGTCATTATCATTTTTAAAATCAGATCATCTTATTTTATTAAATTTGTATTTAGTACTTAGTTCTTAGGAAGTTCATGCATAAATACAATTGAAAAGCTACTTTTCTCTAACTTCTGCCTATGTTTGCTATTGCCATGGGTAAGCAGCTTTTTGTAATCTTTTAAATATTTTAATTGGTTATTGATTGTCATTTTCTCTAAATATCATGTTGCTCTTTCTTCACTTTTTAGTTATTTCCTTTAGAAGAATAGATGTTGAATGTTTACACTCACACACACACACACACACACACACACTCATACAGTGATCTCACAAACCTAAGTTTCTCATTATCTCATTCTCCAATGACAGCTATATCATTATTTTGGTTAATTTCTCATTCACAAAAGAATAGAAGCTAATATATATGTTCAATTTCCCACCATTAAAAGGAAACTGAATGAGTTAATTATATTTAAGAAGAAATTTAAAGACTCAATGTCTATTTAGGACACTAATGACGAATGAGTAACCAGTGTCTATATCCCATTGGATGAGAGAAAGCAGTGAAGAATTTCAAATCTCGTTACCAATACACATGGTTCTCATTTACACCTTTCCATTATTAATGACATAATCTTTCTAATAAACAACTAAAATGATAATTTACTGCCATTTTGGAAGGCAAGCAAATCAATGAAAGCTTTCATGGTGGAAGAAGTCATGAAATCTGCTGCCTCCTTCTTTGAAAATAAATCTGTCTCATCAACGGCAAACAGTTATGATGTGCATGAAGGACATTTCTGTTCATAGCTAAGTGTACCAACTTTATATACTGGATAAGAGGCAACAGCCACTTGTCCCACCTTCACATCTATTCAGAGACAGCAGCGGTATAAATAATCAAAGAGTAAGCACAGAACGTTTTCTGGTAGGGGATTCACATGTCAGCCAATATCAGGAAGCTGAGAGACACAGGAAAAAAACACCCAGGGAATAATGAGTTTTTGAGTCTGGAGAGATTTTTTTAAAAGTTTCATATATAGGAGTCAAAAAAGACAAGCTGTGGAAATAAAACTGGACAAATTCAGGTAAAATAAATATCTGCGAGACCATCATCAAATTCAGTCTTCTGTCCAATATGAGGATCTTTCTCCCTCTCCCATGGCTCTAACATCTAAACTAGGAATCACTCCAATGGAGCTTGAAGACTGCTCCAGTACAAAATATGTTTCTTTTAAAAAATTTTTCCTTTTTGAATAAATAGCTGGGGGCCAGATAGAAAAACAAACATAACATTAAGGTATTTGCATTTTTTTCAGAAATGGGAATCAACAAAAATACAAAATAATGGTATAATAATTAAGTTATAAAATATAGGCAACAAATGAAATACAAGGTAATTTGCAAATGAAATGGTGATTTTGTCAGGATTAGGTTATAAGCGCTTTTAGTTATCTTTTCATGAAGTGATGAAAAACACATCTTAAGAAGAAAGCACAAAATGGATAATGTAAGAAAGACTTGTCTGAAAAGTAGAGAATACTGGAAATACTGAAATTTAATATTGATCCAAAGCGGTAAGTTTGTTTTAGTAAAAACATTTTAGTCTCTTTTCTATAAAATTGTTGATGACCCTTGCTAGAGTGACAATTGTTCATGGTTCCAGCTCCTCTGGAGGCTGAGGCAGGATGATCTAGAGTTGGAGACGGGCCTGGGAAACTTGGTGAAACACTGCCTCAAAAAAATTCTGGCAATGGAGTTTATCAATCTCTGAATTAATTCCCCAATACCACGGAATACATAAAATAAAATATAAAATGATTATGTGTTTTATATGTGGAATTATTGATTAAAATTATTTCTGCAAGAGAATGTACATAACATTGAACATTACCTACACATGGTTCGTTGTAGCCAACCCCACATGAGGTTAAATTAAATCTGACAACAGGTTGAAAAGTGAGAAAACTTATTAGCAAATTTTGTTACTTCTGGATAATGGATAAGCATTTAATTATGATCAAAGGATGCTTATGGGGTTTGATAGTCATTAGTGATAACTGTATGGGCCTTTGACAGAGCACAATCAGGCATTCATCAGACTCTTAGTGACTTACTGAAGGAAAAGAAGAAAGAAAGGAAAAAGACGGAAGGGAGGAAGACAGAATGAAAGAATAAAAGGAGGGCAAATAAAGTGAAGAAAGAAGGGCAAGAGAAAGAAGAAAAAGAGGAAGGAATGAAAGAAGGAAGGTGGGAGAGAACTAGGTTATTAAATAATTTAAAACTTCAGCTTATTTTTACAATAATGAAAAAAATTACACAGTAACAAAGCAGTCAGAGCTCACCTTTCATGGCATCTAGTAATGTCGTAATTAAGACCTACATTGATGATCAGGCCTCCAGAAATGATAAACTATTTTTATTTAAAAACAGGTCAAAAATAATTTTGAGAGTCTTTGGGTTTGTATTATATTCTGATTATTGTTGCAACTAATATAGGCACATATAGCTTGCATTGTATAAAAGCTTATAGAGAAATCCGTCTTCTCCAGGGTTACGTTTTGAAAACACATTTTGGGTAGAATTTGTTGTGAGTCAGAATATTTGTTATAGAGAAGCAGGGTTATTTGAAAGTTCATTGCTTTTAAAATTAAATGAAATATAATCCTCTGCAAAAAAATCGTTGACTCCATAGACATACGACTTTCATTTTGTAACACTAGAGATAGGATAAGTATTAGAGAGATTACGTTTAAAGTTTTCATTTTCTCTATTGCATGAAGTTTTATTAGATAAAGTACTAACATTTGGGTGTTTGCAAATAAAATTTTGCATTTATTTGTTTACTTTTTCCTGCCTTGGGTTCAAGTTCATTTAATTAATGGAATAGATATAGAAGACTGCAATCTGATTGATAAATAATCTGAGTACACTCTTTATCCAAATTACCTCTTTTTGACTACATACATGAATCTGCTAAATAAAGCAAAGAAGATAGCTGTTCCCTTGTCTACTTTCTAGGAACAAAACACAGGATGAGCTCTTAGACAAGAATGAGCTAATAATTTGAGAATTACAGCATTTTTGCATAATTCCAAAACCAGCAGGGCAAAGGTCTGAAGTATGATGAGTTGGTAATTGAGAATTTAGGAGTAAAATCTTCGTCATTCACAAGTTAGTTTTTAGGTTCCGCATTCCATGATCTTTCTCAATCCTCTTCTTCACATCTCTGTAGGTTTTTAAATATCTACTCTGCTTGTATTTTACCCCTAAATTTTTGGGACATTTAGGTGTTTTCTATTTTATCTCTTTATGCTGATTTTCTTATCGTCCCTATCATTATGTTCATAAGTCTTAAGATTTATGGGTAGTCAGTTAATTTTTAAAATTTTTTCAGCTCAATTCTATCCATTTGTCTTTACATCTTAAAAATCTGAAAGTATACCAATCTGTTTTTACTGCTAGTATTTTTTCTATGAGAACCAGTGCACTGAACATGTACACTATAATTTGATTTTAGATTTTTTCTGGATATAAACACAATGCAAACTTGCTGACCAAAATGCATTTAATAATCCTTTCCTTATCTTGATGGTCACACATGTCTACAGTAGACACATTTCAAAGGACATGTAAAATAGTTGGTTCTCAAAAACTACCATCAAGTTTAGTTTTATACCATATTTTTATCTCAGGAATTATAGCTTCTGAGCTCAGGGATTAAAACTTAATCAAACTATTTAAATATCTTTGGCAGAGCTCTTCCCTTCAGAAGCAATTATTTTAACTCTACATTCTGAAATTCATTCACGTCCTCTGGCTGAGTTATATAGATTCCTTGACACAATAACTATGATGTTTCACAATCTACAATAATAAAATCCTGCACTTCTTCTTTGCAACCAGATGTTAAACACCTCCCTGGATGATTTTAGCTACAAAGGTTAAGCCTAACATCAAAGTGCACCCTGCAGAATCCCAGCCTGAGACCAAGGAGAAGTGTCTCTTCTTATCAAGCAGTACCTGTGAAGATGAAATCTGCACAGAAAGTTCTCACACAATTCCGCTGTTGATACTCTGTTTCAGTGGCAGATTTTCTCTGACTTTTCCATTAGCATGCCTTAAAAAGCATAGGAGATTGAATGTGTGCCTTCAGATAGGACAGGCAGAATCTGAAGCACCCGCACTAACCACGTCCTTAAAGTTCATCTTAAAATTTCATAGGAAATTTGCATAATAATCTACAAAGTCTCTCTGTTCTCTGAAAATAAAGAGAATGTTTTAAACTACACTGAGTGAAATGCAATACATAATCAGCCTGCTTTTTTCATATTAGGACAATATCAAGTGACAACAGAGGCATAAGCACACAATTGGCAGACCCAGGTTGACAGCAGCAAATACCATCAGTACCAAAAGTCCACAGGAAGAAACGCTTGATGGAAGGGCGTGTTATGCACCAATGACACCGAGTCTAGAGATGCCACTGCTGAAACAGACTTTACCAGGTGGGAGGTACATTGTCAGAGTGAGTGTGTGGACATTTAAATACATGTTTCTTTTCTAAACTAAGGTAATTTTTCTGAAGCACAGCATACAAAACGAGTTAGGCCAGTATAAGTTGTGATTTATCTGAAAATGTGTGAAACTATTCTTCCTGAAAATTCCATATCAAAGCCTATGACTTCACCATTTGCAGTTTAAGACAGAAAATAGAACATCAGTTGCTTGTGCCCATGAACACTTCTCCTATATCAGTTAATATCAGTTAGTACATAGTAGTAGCATATATAATGGCTATATGACACTAATACGTTTCAAAGTATTTTACTCAAATAGTAGTTAAAACAAAAATGAACTATTATTTTTAATTGACATAAAATTTTCATGTAATAAAATGGAGACAATTTTATACCTAAGATTCAGTAAGACTGATGAAGATATACACACATGCAACAACTCAATAAAAAAACTAATAATTCCATTTTTTCTAATGTTTATAGTAAAAATTTTCCAGCATCAAGGAAAATTAAATTGTAAAAACATCCACATATTCAGCCCCCAAATTCAAGCTTTAAATTTTTACTAGATTTAATTTTTCACATATCTGTTCATTTGGCATTCCTGCAATACATTTCCTAATCTAATATTTTAATAGCCTGTTGCATTTCAAAATACATTGCAGACATCAATACAATTTCTGATATATAGTTCAGGAAGAATTTTTTGAACTAGAATCCAAAAGTTATTTAAAATTTTTTGTTAGTTTTAATGTAAAATTTACATGCAGTGCAATGCAAGCTTCCTAAATGTATATTTCCTGGCTTTTAACAAATACATGCATACATCATTGAAACCAAATCCCATCAACATATAACATTATCTTCCCCAGATTATTTTTATCATACCCCTTTCTAATCAATCCAAATCACAATCCCCATTCCTTGAAGCAATGTCTCTGTATTTTGTCCAGCATAGTTTATTTTGCCTATTAAAATTTTTTAAATAAGTAAATTATATTCTTTATAGTAAAGCATCTTATATTTGCTGTGATGTGCTTGATATTGCCCACTGTGTTATATTTTGGGAGCTTTTGTTTCTTTTTATTATTAAATAATACTCTAATGTGTCATTATACTGTGGTCATCTGAATTGCTTTTCATCATCAATGATTAAATGACCTGTTATGAATATAGTACAGTATTTTAGAAGTACTTTTTCTGTAGTTTTCCAGAAAATATCTGGACGTGGGATTCCTGAGTTAGAGAATTGGTATGTCTACCTTGCTTGTAAGAAAAAGAATTATGAAAGCTGTTATCATATTGCACTCCCATCAGCAAGTCATGAAATTGAGAGGTCTACTGTGGTATATTGTCACTAGAATTTGCTGACACCATTTTTTATAGCAGTCATTCTACTGTGTATGTATAGTATTGCGATTTTAATTTGCATTTACCTGATGAATGAATTAAGTTTATCATTTTTGATGTGCTTATTCATTTGCATATATTAAGTGGAGGATCTATTCAAATCTTTTTTTTTAATTTGGTTATTTTTATTTTTAAAGTTGAACTGTAGGAGGTATTTATATCCTTATTTTTCAAAACAATGACAATTTTTGCTAGTTGTGACCTATGTGTTATTTTGTGAAAAGCATATTTTGTTGAGCAAATGTTTTTTATTTTAGCCAAATCTAGGTTTCTTGAAAGAAAAAACAAAAACAAAAACGATGATACCAAATATTAAAACAACATAATAGGAGATTAACAATGGTTAATGTATTGTGTAATGCTATTTTCAAAGTAGTTGCTCAGATTAAAAGATATAGGCATGAAAAAATGATCAAACAGTAAAAGCACAAGCCATTGCTTTTTATTTGAACTAGCAGAGAATAGTAGCATAATTATCTTGTGTGTGAATATATATACATATATATATATATATATATATATTATTTCCCTTTGTTTTCTCCTTTTCCTCATCCCAGTTGTTCTTTCTTTTTGAGCAATGTCTTCCCCTTTCAGTTTCACAATATCTATATACATTCTAATTTGTTTTTCTTCCACCTTAGACCTATGACCCAAATCATGCATAAGAATCAACTCAAATTAGATCAAAGATCTTAATGCAAGAACTGAAAGTGTAAAAATTTCCAGGAGAAATTTTCATGATCTGAATTTGGCCAAATGTTTATAAATATACTTCCAAAATTAAAATTTATAAAAAATGATATATTGGAGTTCATTAAAATTAGAAACTACTTTTATTCTTAGAAATTATAATTTAAGTTAGGAAAAAGAGATCAACTACATCTTAGGAAAAATTTCTAAATTTCATATCTATCCAAGGACTTGAATCTGTATACAAAACAAATTCTGAAAGCTAAATAATATGGAAAAAATTCAAAATGAGCAAAAGTTTTCAATAGTCTTTTACCAAAAAATATAGAAATTTGACTAATGACTACACAAAAATATGACCCATTAATTTGCAAAGTAAAAGCAAAATCTTAGACCACTTCTCACTCACTAGAATTGTTATAATAAAATTCAATTTTGGAAGAATGTAGAAAAGCTGTAAGTTTAGCACACTTTTACTTTAGAATGTAAAACCTTGTAGTCACTATGGAATACAAATTTAGCAGTTTATTAAAAATTTTACATTCATCAATCACATGAAATAGCTATAATTCATTTACCAAATAATAAATTGCTATAAATTTTCCTCTGAAGTTTCTACGCAAGTATTCATAACAACTGTATTTGTTAGCCAAATTATGGGAGCAATTTAAGTGTCCATTAACATTGGAAGGATATCCAAATTAGCATATATCAATAAAAATGAATGAAGTATTGAAAAATGTAAAAACACTTCTGGATCTCAAACTTGTTAAATGAAAAAAAAGGCATAAATTGTATCTATTACAGTATATGATTCCATTTCATGACATTACCAGCAAAGGTAAAACTAGAAAGCCATAAAACATATCAGGGGTCATATGAGTGTAGTGGTAGGTCCAAGAACTAATGGATAGGAACACTAAGGAACTTACTGGGGTGACTGAACTTTTAGAAAATTGAATAGTGGTAATATTTACACAATTCTGTGCAACAAAATTCATTTAACTACACAATTATGAGAAAGATTATGGTGTAAAATTATAACCCCTAGAGTTGCTTAGATAGTTTTAAAAAGACGTTATATGTTTTCATTGCCATAAATTTTCAAATAGTATTGTTGTCTAGGACTTTTGACTCCTATCTTAATAAATCCTTATAAATCCCTCAGATAATAAGCAATGATTGAAGATTACTGGAGAGAAAACTGAAAAGGATGAAAGAATTCCAATCATAATTCTCAACAGGAATTAGAGAAATAAACTATAACAAAAATATATTTGTGTATGTTTAATACAAAACATAATATGTACATGATAGATCATATAGTTGTATAATTACATGTTCCTTATACAGTTACATTTTTCATATATGACATATATATTTTTTCCTTAAAAACAAGCTTGACTGACAAAAGTCAATGCTTTAAACAAGATGGATGAATCCAGAGAAGACTTTAGAAACTGAATTTCAGAATATATATTGAATTGGTAATGACAAATAAAATCTTTCTTTTTCTAAATAATCTGAGACCTAAAATAGCAATTAGATCGGTAAAGCTACATTGGGAGGGAAAGTTGCATATTTTGTATATTTCCATCATGTAGCTGAATATTTTCAAATGGACATGAAAAATACTGAATAGCTGATATCTAAGATAAACATATCTTTCTGATAAAGAATTCATCACCAGTAGAAAACTCATCTGAAGTTCATATATTATCTAAGACCTGAGAGTTTATTGGTGTTTAATTTTATATTTTGCAATCAAAGCATCACTGGGATAGTTAGTATCAGTATTACCAGAGGATGTGTCAATTTCCCCAAATCTAATTAATGGTGCTGCTCTGAAAAACAATTTAGCACTCAATTACTTTCTTGTCACTTAAATTTCCAAGAAACAACACAGCACAAATATCTTGCTGTTAATAATAATGCTACTATTTCTACCACAAACCCCACTTTGGTAGGAGGGAAAAAACCCTTGGACTATTCCTACCTACTAGGATGGTGTAAGTGTCTAATTCAAAAATCTTTCAACATATCTCAGTCTCTCATTGTCATGCTGTGGCCATTGCTACTAGCACACTTCCTTCTCTTTTTCTTACTCTAGCCTAACAAGTCTGTGGACAAATTTTATTCATAATTCATCTGTAAATAAAATTATCAAAATTCTTAGCTAAGCGATTATGTACAAGGTTCCCAGAAAATTTCTACCTTTGATAATTTTAAAATTGATATTTCGATGTTTTCCTATGCTTAATAGCAAAAAGTAATTAATAAATCACAAATGTAAATTTCCAAAATATTTTTGAGCTAATGAATCCAGTAACATTAGTAAAATAATAGAAACTAAGCAAATTCAGTTGACATTTCTAAGTTATTACATAATCTGTCTCAATATAGCTGAAACTTGAGAAGGACAGAGAACTATCATGACTATTTCTTATAGAAAATTATGCTGGGTGTGGTGCCACATGCCTGCAATCAAAGAACTTAAGAGGATGAAGCAGAAGGATCACCAAGAGTTTGAGGTCAGCCTGTGCTACAAAGTGAGTTCAAGGACAACCTAAACTGCATAGTAAAACCCTGTCTCAAAAAGACAGGAAAAAAAAAAAGAAAAAAGAAAAAATTAAGCATTCTCCATAGCAATGCTTTCAATACTCACCTAGGTGTAAGTGACAGAGCAGTAACAACACAATATCACCTAGTGCCTAAGTTGGTGCATGGTGCTATGAAAGAATGTCGTAGACTGGTGTCTGAAATAATAGGCATTCATTTCTGGAAGTTGGAGTCTGAGAACTGGGTGTTAGTAGAATTGAGTCCTCGGTGATGGCCATCCTCCTGCTCTGTTTCACACGACACCTTCCGGTTTACTTGCAGAACAAGAGAGCTTTGTAATGGCAGTAATCCCATTGGAATGACTACATATTCTTGTTCTGACTGTCCCCGATACTATACTTTCTAACACCATCACATTGATATTAAGCTTTTGGGGAAAGATATTCTGACTAGAAGGTGATCAGGGAGAGGGAGGAAGGGCAGAGAAAGGAAATACAGAGAAGGAAAAAGAGTCAGATTACAAAAATATCAATATCTGGTAACAATTCCTGACAAGTTTCATCCTGAGACTCCTCAGCTGGAAAGCAATCTAGAAGCAGGTTCTGATGTTGAACTGAACAGTCCAACAGGACTCTGTTTACTACTTCATTGTTTCAGGTAAGATTCCTGAGTACCTTTAAATGAACGCTATCCATTTACGGAAGACTGAAACAAGGAAGCACAGATCATAATGTTTAACCACCAATTTTAAGGAACTATTTTAGTATAAATGATTGGAACCTAGTACTCTCTAAATTTTCATTTATCAATTTGTCTCTCTCACTGTCTCTGTCTTTCTTCCCCTCTGCCAGTGTCTTTTTTAATGGAATGGTTATTATTCTTCTACTTTCTTTCATTCCCTAATGAAAAATAAAGCTCATGCTTACATAAATGACCTCTAAAACAAGATGAATAGACATGATGAAAATATTTTGTAACATATTTATTGTATACTAGCCTCATTTTTATTTCTTGAAAGTAGTTTGTTTCCAGAGAAATTATCTCCCACTTATAGATCAGGGTAGTGAAGCTCAGCAAAATCTGCAATGTTTTCCTGTAAGGAAACATCACAAGCAGTAAGTTGAACAGATAGTGATGCTGTACGGAAATAGAATTTTCCATTATTTGTCATCTAAGTTGTAATATTTGTACACACTCAAATCTTCAAGTGTTGAGAGATTGGGGAACAAAGAAAAGATAGACAAACAACGTGAGTATGTTAGTTTCTCATCTGTAGTTTATTTACATGCTTATATGCTGACAATTTCAATTAGAAAACAATCTAGTAATTGTGCATAACAATGATATGGCCTTTGAGTTCAGAAAAATACGGAATTGAATGAATGTAAATTGCTTGCTACTGTTTGTATAATCTTATCCTAACTGCATAACTAAATTTCCACATTTTTGAAATGGGGATGACATTGGCCATACTGTGAGGCAGTTATGATTAAATAAAGTAATGGAAGTGAAAGTACCTCTCATATATTAATGCTCAATAATTATAATTTTGTTTCATACTAATGCATAAAACTTCATTTTTTGACTTAACATAATGCCAAAATGTTAATTTGGGGAGATGTTTTATGAATTTTGTTCAGAGCTTTTCATTACACATAAAGTCAACCTAAGAATAAAAACAGATTCATGATCTGTAAATGAGAGGAAGGAAAACTCCAGTCACTTCTACACAACATAGGCAAAAAATCTTATCAATTCACTTCAGAGTAAATAATGAATTTAACTTATCAAAATTGTTTATATTCTCTGTAAGAGTTGCAAATAAAATTAATCTAATATGTAATTTATATGAATGCCATATTTAGTTACCCATCTGAATTATATACAAGAATTGTTTGTTTGTTTGTTTGTTTGCAGTACCAGGGATCGAACTCACAGCCTCACACTTGCCAGACAGGTGCTTAAGCCACTGAGCTAAACTTCTGGCCCTAGTTTTTTGAGGCAGGGTCACACTATGTAGCTCAGGCCGGCCTTGTGCTTGCGTTGTAGCCCAAGCCGGCCTCTAACTCACAACATGCCTCCTACCTCAGCCTCCCAAGTGCTGGGATTAAAGGCGCGCACCACCATGCCTGGCTAGAATTGCTACAAGAGTAGCCAGAGCAATTTTCAGTGATTTTCGAGTATAATTTTTATACTTGAACCTATATTTCTACATGCAACTTTTTTTTTTTTACCTACTCCCAACTCTTGTATTCTTCTTTGGCAGCATATAGAGGCTACATTTTCCCTGTCTCACATATTTCTATAACTATGTACTATAGAAAGATACATAATGTGTACATACATACATGTACATAAATTTATGTATATAGGTCTATATATGTGAACATGTCAGTATATCTATGTCTATGTGGAGAGAATATGGAATTTCAAGGTAGAAGTGCTCACTATGTGATGTTGCAAAATTGTTTGTTTGAAACAGTTTTTCTTATCTGGTGACTAGGATGATTGTAATGTCTAGATTGAGGAGTAAATGAAATATTGCCTGGGAAAATCAATTTACAAATGGTCAGAATAGTTATTGACATTGCTTTTCACTGTTATTGTTCGTATTTAATTTGTTGTTACAACATTCAATTTAGAAATCCAGGTATCTTTGCTTCTTTCTCACAAGCAAGAAATGCCAACTCAACACAGTCAATTTCAAGCAAAATAGCAAAAGAAAAAGACAGAGCAGATAGCACACTGTGAGATATTAATCAATGGGTTCAAAGTCACTGGCAAAATTTTGCTTCAAAAAAGATGAATACTTCATAAATAAATATCATGCTATAGTATGAAAATATTTTTATAGTCATAGTTGTTGGGTAGTCACAGCAGATGGCCAAAACTGCTGGTTTGATCCTCACATACAACTGTTGCCACTAATGAGACAGACTATTAAAGGTAACTTTAACTATATCCTGGGGGTGAGCAGGTCAAGTTTGGGTGTAGAAAGGGATTATCTCTGAGAATAGTGGACAGCCTACAAGATGTTCTGGAGAGAAATAATGATAGAGGCTGTCATTTGGGGACAGGGACTGTGCCTACTACTTAATAATTGTTTGTGTTTAAAACTGCTATTAAAATCATAAGATGTCCTAGGAATGTTTTGTTTTATCAGTGAACTTACCCGTACTGTCAAAATCAGTCATAATTATTCTTGAGGGGAGAGAGGAGTTAATTTTCAGTTCTGCCTAGGGACTAAAGGGCAGATAAATTTGAACTATAATTTGAACATCCATTCTTTAAGAACTTCAGAATTAAATCTAGACTAACTTTTTAAAATATAGCCCAGAGAAAGGTGAAGGTCATTTTTACTATGCAAAGTTCCAAGGGAGGAGAAATTCACCATTCTGGAGACTTGGTCCTAAAATCTAGCAGTCACGAAGGAGAAAATTACCTTGTACCAGACACTTGTTAAGTGTGTTATTTCTCAGGGACAGGGCAGTGAAGAAGGTATAGAAGAGAAATTCCAAGCCTAGCACAAGAACTAAATCCTAACTATCTGGTACAGAAGAACAATTAAGATCAGGTGCTTTCCCAGGCTGGATCTCTAATCCTTAGCAAAACATGACTCTAGAGACAAAAGTTATGATTCACTCCAACTGTATTGCCAAGCAGAAGGTGAAAACAATAATCAATAATCAAAGGACCTGAACGACTGCTTTTTTAAACTTTTGAAAGAGAGTGAGAGAGAAAATGAAAGTGTTCCAGGGTATATTGTTTAGTTCTTCTTTTCTAATTTATGACTCTAAATCAAAGATTATAAAATGCCAGCCTATAAAAAGATCTTCGGCTCCAGGGAAAGGCAGAGACAGTAACTGTCCAGAAGGAATCTCAGCCCTAAGCTAAAGAGATCTTCAGGTCTTTATGGGTTCTCTATCCAGTCACCCTTACAGTAGTGCTAACTAGATTCTCTTTAAACTCACTCTGAAAATACACATCTCTGGGTATCTGTGATATACGTTAGACACAGATTTAAGTCATTAAACATTGTTTCTCATTAGAAATCAATGTTTGATTTAAGCATAACATTATATCTCACTAACCTAGTTTGTAGGCTTGAGTAAGTCCTCTAAAGATCTCAATGCACTTATCAGTATCATCTGAAAAGTTTCCTAGATCTTGCCTGATCTGTTTTAGCTTACAGAGAAAAGGAAACATAAGCATGTGTAGTTCTAAAACTCCCCATTTACTGCCTGTAAGAAATATTGTCCTTGAGAAGCTTGATGGATAGAAAGAGCCTCACTGATGCTTTAATTATGGTTGCCCTAACAGGTCCACTCTCAGAACCCAGAGAGTAAGTAGGGGAAGCATCAGACTCAGTAATAGTGAGTGAGGCTTTCATTAAGGTTTTCTTGGAAACCTTACCCTCGGGTTCCAAAGGTTGAGAAAGAGTAGCCTCAGGCTTAGTAACAGTGGATGCCTTAAGGGCCAGAGGTATCTGATCTCAAACACAAATAAGGATTATTTCTGCAGTACAATGAAAGTCTGAATTCAAAGCAATTTTGACCATTTTTCCTCTTTCTTACAGTACAATTCTAGTTGTGAAATAGCATCATGATCAATATTTCCCTTTGCATTAATAGTAATGTTTAAAGAAAGAAGCATCGCTTAGCACTAAACATTGTTATTTAGTTCTTTGAAAGAAGGCTCTAAATGTCCCTTTCTTATTTGCTTTGACACCAATGATTTTAATATTTGTAACTGCTCTTTATTTAGGAGCCATAGATTAACCAATATCAGCTCAGCAACTTCTATTGGGTTTGATTTTGCTTGTTACCTCTTGATGTTTGTAACAAATGCTGCAAAAGTGAAACCAGTTTTTTCAGTATTAAATGGGTTGTTATGTTTTGTTTGTTTTGTTTTTGCAATACATTATATTTATCAATATTTGTTTTGTCTTAAGAGTTTTGACATTTCTGTGACTTCTTCCTTCACTAGCCTCTGACTCTGTCATCTTTATACCTTCTATCAACTACTCAGACCTTTTTATTCTTCTAATAGCATTTATGGTATCCCTCTCTGTAAGCCATAGCATATTTTGGGTTAATATTGGCTCCAGGAGCCTCAGTGTAAATGGTCTCTCTACTTAAGCATTTTTCTCACCTCCCTCTCTCTTATACATGGGACTTCATACACACACCACCTTGATAAGGCTGGCTCATGTAAGCAGGAAAGGGAAAGACATTTTTCTGGTAAATAGCTCATTGCTGGACCACTGTGGTCACATTTTTCCCTCTGGCACTGGTCTTGTGCTGCCATCACTGCCTCTGTTGCTGCCACCCCTGAAGATGTCCACACCACCATCTTGGATATACTGGTCAGTGTCTAAAAATTCTGGATGTGTGGGCCAAGAAAGAATCTTTCCATGGTGCAGACAGTGGTCCCTCCCATTGTCACCCCTGTGACCCAGGTGAATGGGACAGCAAAGCCCCCTACTCACTGCTGCCACAACTCAGGTGAACCACATTGGAAGGCCCAGAGACCTGAGAGAATGCCAACAACACAGTATGGTTCTGACTAGGGGCTCACAGGATAAACAGGTGGGATTAGCAGCATGGAAAATTCCAAAGCAACAATAACAATATGAGCCAACATGTGCTAAGTTAGGTGAACCAGTATTGTACTTGGGGACAAAGACACATGGAATAGAAGCATGTGGTTGGGGCT
>RJWM01026330.1:0-28223 GCA_004363535.1 Dasyprocta punctata | reverse complement strand
AAAAAAAAAAAAAAAAAAAAAAAAAAAAAAAAAAAAAAAAAAAAAAAAAAAAAAAAAAAAAAAAAAAAAAAGAAAAAGGAAAAAACGGAAACAAAATGCAAAATGAGTGGAAGAGGGATTGAAAAACGGAAACAAAATGAGGGGAAGAGGTATTGAAGGGAAGGTAGGGGAATGGGGGGAAAAAATCAACTTACATCATGTACAGGTACAAACTCCCTATAATGAACATGGTCATTAGGTATACCTAAAATGGACCAATAAAAATCATTTTCTTTGGGGAAAAAAAAAAGGCTGAGAAATGTCGCTGAATGTGAAGGCTCTGGGCTTCCCATTCTGCAAAAGCAAACTAAACCAAACCAAACCACTCTAGGCATGGTGGCACAGGCATGTAATGCCAACACTCACAGGCTGTGGTGTGAGGATCTGTCTTAGCGTCAAACCTGTGCTACTTAGCGAGTTCGACGCCAGCCTGAGCTACTCAGTGAGGCTTAGTCTCAAAATCAAACGAAAATTAAACGACAACGGGTACAAAAAACACGTCGCCCGGGAGGCGCTTGCTCTCATTAAAGCTACCATTTTGAAGCACCTCAAGTCCACCAGGCTCTCAGCACAGATCCAGACGCCCCGCGATCTAGGACCGGTCAAGAGCCCCCGGCTGTTCGGGGGCGTGTCCCGCTCAGGCCCCGCCCCTGCTGCGTCCGCACGTCGTGCCGTCCTCGCGCTCGCTACTCGGCTCCTGCGGCTGCGGCGGCTGAGGGAATAGCTGACTGACGAGCTTACTAGAGGACGGACCGACTAGCGGAGCGGACCGGTGACCGGTGAGTGTCTTGCGACCTCCGCGGCATTCCTGATGGCTCCTCGGCCCTCGGAGGGCCCTGACCCAGCTTGGGCCCTCGGGAGCTCGATTTGTCCGGACCTCTGCGTCCCCGCGGTACCCTGAGGGGATCCGCGGGCAGAGGCCGGACGGAAGCGGGGTGAGGCTGAGGAGCTGGCGACGGAGGGGACCGGGACGGACGTGGAGGTGTCAGGTGAAGGCGAAGCCCCGGATGCTGCTCACTGAGAGGCGTTTCAGTAGGTCCTGGGCGGCCTGAGTGGCTCCTGGGTTGTCCCAGTAGGGCCCAGCCCTTCCCTGTGTCTGGAGGAACACCTTGTGAGGTGACCCCGGACCACAGCTGGTGAACACGTCCGCCCGCCTGGGCTCCGCGGAACCTTGAGCTGGTCCCCTGCGTCGGAGACGGAGCCCGGCGTGGCAGCCTCAGTGGCTGTCGGCTTTGGCAGTTCTTGACCTTTTCTGTCGTGACTCACTTCTGCAGGAAGTACCCTTCAGACCACGGTAGAGGCTTCACTAGTGACCTCTGGTATGCCTTGGTGTACACTGCGGGACTGGGAGGGATCAGGTGCAGGCACAGCCGGTTAGTCTGTACCAGGAGTTTGCCTGTTGTGTCCTAAGCTTTAGATGTCCTAATTGCCCTGTAAAAGCTGCCAGGACCGCCTTGCCTAGTGTTGGCATAGGGCCTATCTGTGTCATGGCATTTAAATCGGTTCTGAAGAACCGACCGACCGGTTGTTGTGACTTGTGGCAGTTCATCCTTATTGGCTATGATGGCGCTGTGAAACAAGTTAGAATGTGATTGAAGGAACACATACTATATAATGCTTTCTTTTTTATTTTATTTTTTTTGTGGCACTGGGGAATCGAACTCAAAACCTCATGCCTGCCAGGCAGGCGCTTAAGCCACTGAGCCAACTCCTGGCCCTAGTTTTTTGAGACAGGGTCGCACTATGTAGCTCAGGCTGGCCTGGCACTCAGCTGTAGCCCAAGCGGGCCTCGAACCCACAACGCTCCTCCTACCTCAGCCTCCCAAGTGCTTGGGTTAAATGCGTGCGCCACCACGCCCGGCTTATATAATGCTTTCTAGTTGAGGAAGTCCTCTTGCTCTCAATCCCTTCCAATATCTTGTGAGTGGATAGTTTTCTCACTTGTAAAATGTAGTCATCTAGAGACTCATGAAGTAATGAGGTGTATCTCACAACCAAGAAGATGGCACAGATGATCTTGAACTGGGTGGGCAATCTCTAGATTTTGTGCTCTATTCAATGGAATTATAGAGATTGGAAATGGATTATGTTGTGTAAGTGGTTTTCCTTCTATCAACTAGAAGGAAATGAACCTACTGGTTTTGTGGTTTTGAATTTCTTTTTGTGGCACCAGGGATCGAACTCACAACCTCACACCTGCCAGACAGGCACTTAAGCCACTGAGCCAAACTCCCGGCCCTAGTTTTTTGAGGCAGGGTCACACTATGTAGCTCAGGCTGGCCTTGTGCTCACGTTGTAACCCAAGCCAGCCTCGAACTCACAACCCTTCTCCTACCTCAGCCTTCTGAGTGCTGGGATTAAAGGCGTGCGCCACTATGCCCAGCTTGGTTTTGAATTTTTTGGTGTGTGATTGTCAACCAGTGTGTGCTTCTTTTCTCCCCTAAGTACTAGGCGAGCATAGTACCTCTGGACTACATTGCCAGCCCTTTTTATTTTGAGACAGAGAGTAAAGTTGCCTAGGCTGAGCTAGATCTTGGAATTCTTTTGCCTCAGCCGCCTCAATAACTGGAATTATAGGCTTATGCCACCACTCCCTGTTCAGTGTGTGTGATATTTGTGTGTGTATGCATGTATGTGTGTGTGGGTGATGAATGCGTGCTGTTGATCTGACTCAAGGCTTCCTGCATGCTGAGTACCTAACTCCACCACTGAGTTAAGCCCTCAGCCTTAACCAGTGTGTTTTGTTTTCAATGTGTTTTGATTATACTTTTCTTCTCTTTTTCTCACTCTTGCTCTCTTTCTTTTTCTTCCTTCCTTCCTTCTTTCCTTCCTTTCTCTCTCTTTTCTTTTCTTTTCTTTCCGTTTTGTTTTTTGAGACAGGTTCTTGCCATGTAGCCCAGGCTGGCCTTGAACTTGGGACAGTCCTCCTACCTCAACCTCCCAAGTGCTATGACTACAAGTGTGGGGCACCAGGCCTGACTTGATTACAGATTTCTTTCTTTTTTTTTTTTTGCGGCACTGGAGATTGAACTCACAACCTTGCGCCTGCCAGACAGGCACTTAAGCCACTGATCCAAACTCCCAGCCCTCGTTTTTGGAGGCAGGGTCACACTATGTAGCTCAGGCCGACCTTGTGCTCATGTTGCAGCCCAAGCCAGCCTTGAACTCACAACGCTTCTCCTACCTCAGCCTCCCCAGTGCTGGGATTAAAGGCGTGCACCACCTCGCCTGACTTTGATTAGTTTTTTGATTAATTTCTTCAGTTTATTTGGGAAGGGTAATGAGGAATGTGTTAGTAAGGCTGTGTTTATTTGTGAGGTTTTTTTTTTTTTTTTTTTTGGAGACAAGGTCTTGCTATGTAGTTTAAGCTGAACTTGAACTCACTATGTAGCCCAGGTTGGTCTGCAATTTGGACAATCCTTCTGCTTTAGCCTCCCAGAGTACTGGGATTACAGGTGTGTACCACCACACCCAGTTTTAGGTTATTTTGGAGAAACATCACAAGGTCCACAAAGAGGTGCACACTTGTAATCTCAGCTATTTAGGAGGCTAAAACCTGAGGATGGCAAATTTGAGGCCAGCCTGTGCAATTAGTGAGACACTGTTTCAAAATTAAAAGGGTGAGGAGAGAAGCCAGGGATTTGGCTCCTTGGTAGAGTGCTTGCCTAGCATGCAAGGTCCTGGGTTCAATTCCCAGTACCACAATTAAAAAAAGAAAAATATCACAAGACATAATTTTTGTTTGCAAGTAGTTTACAGTTCAGTAGGCATTTATGTTTTCCTGGTAAAATTGGTGATCATCACCTTTTTAAATTTTTTGCTATGCTGGGAGTCAGACCCAGAGCTTCATGTATACTGGCAGGTGTTTCACTCCAGAGCTGTACTCCACGCCCCATACTTACTGAAAATGGAAGAAGTTTTCAAATATACTACCTATTCCAGAACACTGGTAAGGATGTGGGAATTGGTGAGTTTTAGAATTCACATGCTCATTGAAAGATCTAATGCTACTGGGGATATGAAGAAGGAAATCCTATGATTCCTCCATTTTTGGACTTTATTTCCTTTTTTGCTCTTCTTGGGCCAATAAGCTGAGATGCTATTGAACTGGGATTACTAGAGTCTGGAGTGTAGGTATTCTAGAAATGACAGTGCCAATGAGATGAGATACAGAAAATGTGTTGATTGCTGTTAACTCAGCTCTCAACAAGTAGTATGTTGAAAACTTGTAGAACTGGACAGCTGGGGCCACCTTACTTTTTTGTTTTCTTTTGATAGCTGATTTGCTTTACGAAGAAAGTTGAGACGCTAAGATTAAGATTGCACCAAAAACTGGAATATTATTTCTCCAGGAGGAAGATAGATCTTCTTATTTTTATTAGTACATGTTTGCCATACATAATGATTACATTTATTTTGGGGAAGTTCCTTTTTTTAAATTTCAGTTTCTTGAGTTTCATTTGTATGTGTGTGTGCAAGCACACCCGTGTGCTCATTTTGTTTTTGATACAGGGTCTGGCTTTGTAGAGTAGGCTGGCCTTGAACTCACCAGGTACCCCAGGCTGGCCTCAAACTTGCAGGGATCCTCATACCTCAGCCTCCCAAAGTGCTGGGATTACGGGCACATGCCTCCATGCCTAGGTTTTCTTTTTGTTGTGTTGTTTTTCTTTTTTGAGACAAGGTCTTACTCTTTAGTCCAAACTGGCCTTGAACTCTCTAGGTGACCCAGGCTAGCCTTGAACTTGGGATGATTCTCTTGCTTCAGCCTCCCAAATTCTGTGATTATAGGTGCGTGCCACCATGCCTGGCTGGGAAAATTAATTTTTGACACACAAATAGATTTGTTTCCTTCCCAGGAGTATCATAGGCCTAATTATTGTCATAGTTCTCTGTAACTTTAAAAGGGCTTTGAGGAAGAATGGCATAAAAGACTGGTGCTTTGTACTTAGCTTGCCTGACTTTTTCTAAACATTCCCAGTGTCTGTGCCTTTGTTCTGATAAACTTTCTTAGTTTTAGAGTGCTCTGGTTTCACAACATTTTGTATTCAGTCCTACAGTTATCTGAGCCAACTATTAAAAGTACTGTACTAGGGTTGTGGTAAGGTGCATGCATGATTATAATAATTTAGTATCATGATCCCATGATTTTATTATTATTGTTACTTTTTAGGTGCCCAATGATTTTAGTTAATCTATTTGACTGGCTTGCCTCATAAATAGCTACAGTGATCGGATTTTTATCTGCCAAACTCAGGATCTATGTTCTGAGCATACAGATGTACTGAAGAACAAGATTTTTTTTTTTTGGTACCGGGAATCAAACTCAGCCTCATGCTTGCCAGGCAGGTGTGGTGCTGCTGAGCTTTATCCTCGGCACACAAGATTTTTGAAATTAGAACTGTGCTGAAAAATCTAGAACACAAGACTATGTTTAAAACGGACGTGGTGGCGCACGCCTTTAATCCTAGCACTTGGGAGGCTGAGGTTGGAGGAGCGTTGTGAATTCAAGGCCTGTTTGGGCTACAACATGAGCAAGGCTGGCCTGAACTACATAGTGCGATCCTGCCTCAAAAAAAAAAAAAACAGGGCCAGGAGTTTGGCTCGGTAGCTTAAGCGCCGGCCTGGCAGGCGCAAGCTAATGAGTTCAATCCCCAGTACTGACAAAAAAAAAAAAAAAAAAAAAAGACTATCTTTAGCACTGTTGTGTATACTGCACAATTAGTATTTCTGAGGGCCAGGGATTTAGCTCAGTGGTATAAGTGCCTGCCTGGCAAGCATCAGGTCGTGAGTTTGGTCCCTGGTACCAAAAAACCAATATTTCTAGAATGGCACACTTTGTTATGTTGTCTGTCTTTATTTTTCCACTTGTCATTCTGTTTAGATTGAAAGCTACTCAAAATCCAGAACACAATCTTAGTCCTCTTTGTAGGTAGAGACCATGAGCATGTTTGTTGATCATAATATGTAATGTCACCTACTCAAGTGTAGCCATTACCTTCTATAGATGCTTGATCTCTGTTCTTTCCGAAAAGACTGCTCCATGCTGTTACAGAGGAACTGCTGTCACTTGAATCTATTTCCAGGGCAGTCTCAAAGAAGGGAGGAGGGAGAAGGAGAAAAATCAGTGAGAAAAACTGATTGTAGATTGGGAGAAGGGTCCAGGTAGTAGTATTAGAAGGCAGATGAAACAGGCCAACATAGTGAAGTGGGGTCTAGATATTCTTTTCACTTTTTCTGCCTGGAAGACATTAAACCTTCATTCCCTTGCCACCTGTTTTTGTTTTTTGAGACAGCGTCTCTCCATGTAATCCAGGCTGGCCTTGCATTTGCTGTGTAACTCAGGCTAACCTTGGACTTGTGATCCTCCTGTTTTAAACTCTTGAGTGCTGGGATTATAGGCATGTTCTACTAGGCATCCTGTGTCTGTCTCTGTCTCACTTTCTCTCTCTCTCTTCTTTTTCTTCGTCCTGTTTCCCCCACACCCTCATACTTTGTAAAGTTTTATGATTGTCATTCCGACTGTTTTGACAGGCAGGGAAGTTAAAGAGTTGAAAAACAGAAAAGATGAGGGAACTTGAATTGAACTCACTGGAATCAGGTAGATGACAAAATACAGAGAGAAAAAAGGAAGGAGGCCAAAGAAAAGTAAATCTTTTTTTTTTTTTTTTTTTGGTACCAGGGATTGAACTCACAACCTCACATCTGCCAGGCAGGTGCTTATGCCACTGAGCTAAATTTCTGGTCCTGTTTTTTGAGACAGGGTCTCCCTATGCAGTTCAGGCTGGTCTTGAACTCACTTTGTAACCCAGACTGGTCTCAAACACTCAATGATCCTCCTGCCTCAGCCTCCCAAGTGCTGGGATTACAGGCGCACACCATCACACTCGGTGGTAAATCCATTTCTTTCTTTTTTTTTTCCGGCACCAGGGATTGAACTCACAACCTTGCACCTTGTCAGACAGGCGTTTAAGTCACTGAGTCAAACTCCCAGCCCTGGTTTTTTGAGGCAGGGTCGCACTGTGTAGCTCAGGCCGGCCTTGTGTTTGCGTTGTAGCCCAAGCTGGCCTTGAACTCACAATGCTCCTCCTACCTCAGCCTCCGGAGTGCTGGGATTAAAGGCACGCGCCACCACGCCCGGCTGGTAAATCCATTTCTGAGCATTCAAGTCTTATTGGAAATCTGTTGCTCACAAAAAGAATGTTGCCTGTAAAAAAAAACTCCTACAATAAGATTTTGTTTGTTTGTTTGTTTGTTTTTTAGAGTAGGGATTCTGAATCTGAAATTCTGGTCCATGAGTAAAGTTTGGGGGCCTATGGTTGCTGACTTACAGACTAGGTAACTTTTTTTTTTTTGTGGGGGGAGACAGGGTCTTGCTGTGTAGTTCAGGCTGACCTTGAACTTTGTAGCCCAGGCTGGCCTCAAACTCAATGATCCTGCTGCTTCAGCCTCCTGAATTCTGAGATTACAGGCATGTACCGCCTTGCCCAGCAGAATAATTTTTTATGTATGATTATCCTGGAGAGTCTTAGATCTTCATCTGATTTCACCCACCCCATACTGGGAAGTGAAACTAAGGCCTTGTGACACTGAACTATATTACCAGCCCTTTTTTTTTTTTTTTTGGTGGCACTGGGGATCGAACTCACAGCCTCACGCCTGCCAGACAGGCGCTTAAGCCACTGAGTCAAACTCCTGGCCCTAGTTTTTTGAGGCAGGGTCGCACCGTGTAGCTCAGGCTGGCCTTGTGCCCACGTTGTAGCCCAAGCCGGCCTCGAACTCACAACGCTCCTCCTACCTCAGCCTCCTGAGTGCTGGGATTAAAGGCTACCAGCCCTTTTTTAAAATTTTGAGGCAGGGTCTTGCTAAGTTACCCAGGTTGGTCTCAGACTTTATATTCTCCTTCCTCAGCCTCCTAGAATGCTAGAATTACAGGCCTGCACTACCACACTAGGCCTTCATCTGATTGATTGAGACAAGGTCTCACTATGTAATTCAGGCTGACCTTGAACTTAGTATATAACCAAGGCTGGCCTTGAATTCCTAGTGATCTTCCTGCTTCAGCTTCTTAGGCATACCTGATTCTTCATCTGATTCCTTTTTTTTTTTTTTTTTTTTTTTTGTACTGGGAATCAAACTCAGGACCTTGTGCTTGCCGGGCAGGCACTGTAGCACTGAACTATCCCCAGCTCTGATTCTTTTTTTTTTTAAGACAGGCTCTCACTGTATAGTTCAGGCTGGGCTTGAATTTACTTTGTAGCCCAAGGGGCCTTGAACTTGCTGTGATCCTCCTGATTTAGCCTCCCAAGTGCTGAGATTACAGGTGTGTGCCATGCAAGGCTACTTTATCTGATTCTTAGGGGATATGAACCAAAAATGGCTAAAGATGTTTCTGGCAAATACTCTCCCTCTGCATCTTCAGAAATGCACAACTCTTTTTCTTCAAATGAGCAGGCATTTGGTTGGAAAATTAGTGACAGACCCGAGAACTTTTCTTTTTAAACAGTCTTCATGGGACTTGCATGTATGTTTGTATGAAGCCTGCCTGGGGCAGTGAGCCTGACCTCCTCATTGGTTAATGTGGGTGAGATGGATGTTTAACACCTTCACAAGGGTCCCATAATTTATATGTCCTATTGCTGGACAGCTCTGAACCACTGTTAGCACACTCATGACTGTCCCATCCAGTGGCATAGGTGCCAGTTGGTACAAGCCACGTGATGGAACAGTTATGTGTACACTATTAGTGGTTCAAACAGGGAATGAGTTTTAAGTCTGCCCTCAGGGAGACCTTGCAGTCACTTGCAGCTGTCTAGAGTCCATATCCCAGGGTTAGAGCTAGGTATGAATTTTGAGAATGGGGTGAGTTGAAGACACAAAAACCACATGTTCTTTGGAAGGTCATAAAATTTTCAAGAAATTGGAATATTGGAAATGAAATGTGAAGGAGTATGAGCTCTAGCCTGGCAGCCAGAAAGCTCTGGGCAGGCCTACTGATTTACTTAGGACTTACAGGCAGGCCTAAGAGACCCAGTTTAGAGTTTCTGGTCACTTAGCCCATGCAGTGGGAAATGGTAGCTTACCCTTTAATGGAGTATCCTGGCTTCCCTAATCAGAGCTGAGCAAATTAGGCTAAGCTTAGGGAGCTTAAGTGGGAGTGGAGGAGCTGAGCTCCTAAGTTTCCCTTTCCTTTAACTATAGAAGCTCCACTTTATTTGCTTAAATATTGACCTTTTGTTCAGAATTTCATCGGGGGGAAGAAAAAAAGACTTGAGTAATACCTTTCACAGCACTGGAGAGCCAGTTTCTCCACCTTTCCTAGCCTGAAAGCTGTAGGACAATTGCCTTCTTTATCTTGTCTACTTATTTTTTTCCTAAAGTTATTCATTGTTGCCTAATCATGTCCTCAGTCAGTAGTTAATATTCTGGGCTATTTGGTAATGCTTAGATGGTCTTTTGAACAGGTTTGGGGAAGCTCTAGGAATTACAGGAATTAAAGTTTGGAAATGAATATAACTTTTTTTTTTTTTTGGCATCAGGGATTGAACTCACAACCTTGCGCCTATCAGGCAGATGCTTAAGCCATTGAGCCAACTCCCGGCCCTAGTTTTTTGAGACAGGGTTGCACTATGTAGTTCAGGCCGGCCTTGCGCTCCCGTTGTAGCCCAAGCTGGCCTTGAACTCACAACGCTGCACCTACCTCAGCCTCCCGAGTGCTGGGATTAAAGGCATGTGCCACCATGCCCAGCTTGGAATGAATGTAACTTTAATGCTTTGTGTAGTTTGTGGGTGCCACCTCACTGGAGAAAATGGAACAAGAAGTTACTCAGTTTTAAGGTACAAACTGCTGGGGATTTTATTTTTATCTTTTTTCCTCCTTTCTTGTGCTAGGGATAGAACTCAGGACCTTACATATGTAGACAAGTGCTGTGTCACTGTGCTATATCCCAGCCCTTTTCAATAAATTAGGATGTTTATAGCATTTTGCTTGTTTCTTTGTGATAGGAATAACCAAATGCATTGGTGTATTTATTCCAAAATGTGAATAGAAATGGGATGTGAATTTGTTAAGCAGTTGTGTTGTTATTACCTTCTGGTTGATCCTTTGAGGAACAGACATGAAAAGACTTTGTTACTGCTATGAAGCCCAGAGTCCAAGGATAACTGGGAGGACACAAGGATTTTTTTCACAGCTGTAGATGTCAAAATGGGTTGATTTGTGTATACATTGGGTGTAGGAGACTGGTAAGCATTTGGTATCTCATTAAAATTTGCCTGTATATTTCCTTTCTAAAAAAAAGTGGTAACATGGCCTTCAAAATCTAAAAGGTACACAATAGCCTTACCTATTGAATGCAAGAAAGGCAGGTTAAAACCAATGGAATGGGATATTTCTCCTTCAGATTGGAAACAGTGAGTTATTTGAGCACAAAGCACCATGTTTGAATCTCCCTGCCCCAACAAGGCCATTTTCATCCCCCAGTCCCATTCATTGAAATTTCTGCCATAAAAACTGCTGCACAAAAATGCCTATGCCCAGCACTTGGGAGGCTGAGGCAGGAGGATTGCTGCAAGTTTGAGGCAGCCTGGGTTACATAATGGGTTCAAGGCCAGCCTGTACTATGTAGTAAGACCTTGTCTCAGAAAATGAAAAAAAGAAAAAGGAAAAAAAAAGCCCATTCACTAGCCAGCCACTTTGCTTATTTCTGAAATTCACCTTCAGTCATGCCCTGTCATCAGCTCTTGGAGAATGGCTTAATTTTAAGAATTCCTTGCATTGTAGAAGTCATTCATTTACTCAGCAAGCCCTGATGAGGTTTGTACCCTGTGTTTGGCAGTAGGAGATAGAAAAATGAACCATAATCTGAAGAAAAATAATTTCTTTATTTTTGATACCTGGACTTGAACTCAGGACCTTATACTTGCCAGATAGGTGCTTGTGTAGCTGAGCTATATCCCTGGCCCAACAAATTCTGTAATGAAATACAAATGCTATCATAGATAAGAGAAGGCTTACTTAGGTAGCTCTTAATACAGTGTATGGTCTCTAAGATCATCATGATACAGGTAGTTTTCTTTCTTTTTTATTAAGTTTATTGGTTCATTTTAGGTATGCATAATGATATACATAATTTATATCATTTTAGACATACATAATGATATATTTAAGTGTAGTTTTCTAGACTTTTTTTTTTTTTTTTTTTTTGGTAGTGGGATTACACCTAGAAGGCCTTCACACTGAGCTACTACCCCACTGCTTTTTTCTTTTGAGACAGTGTCTCACTAAGATCTTACTGGTAGAAATGGCACATCTTTCTGTCTTTCTGTCTGTCTGTCTTTCTTTCTTTGTGGCACCAGGGATCGAACTCACAGCCTCGTGCGTACCAGGCAAGTGCTTAAGCCGCTGAGCCAAACTTGCAGCCCTAGTTTTTTGAGGCAGGTTTGCACTATGTAGTTCAGGCCAACTTTGTTCACGTTGTAGCCCAAGCCGGCCTCGAACTCACAACGCTCCTCCTACCTCAGCCTCCCAAGTGCTGGGATGGCACATCTTTCTTTTCAGAAGAAATTTAGCAAGGCATACAGGAGGTGCTCTGACTGAAGTAGGGAGTGTGAGGCTCTCAGCTTTTCCTGTTATGCCTCTTGGGCTATTCCAGTGATGGTGAACCTTTTAGAGCTTTCAGTGATACAAACAGCCCACTGTGCACCTGTGCCGTAGGCTCACCACCACTGGCCATCTTCCCTGCAGCATGATCAGAAGTAACTCACTGGAGTTCTAGGGAATACCTACAGCTAAGTTTAGCAAAAGTGCAAGACCTAGGTGGTAGAACTTAGTTCTTATGATTCTTAGCTTCCTTATCAGTCTGATACCAAACTGATACATGGTAGATTTCTCCAGTTTTATGTTCCATCCCATGAAGAAGTAAATAATCCCAGGTTTAACTTCCATGAGCTTTCGGATGAGGCCTATTCCTAGGAAGGTACTGTGACCCTTTCATTGTGTGTAAGCAGTGCTAAGTTGCCTCACCTAACAGCTTCAGATATCTCTGTAAAGGATTTTTGTTGTTGTTGTTGTTGTTGTTGTTGTTGGTCTTTTTGAGACAGGGTCTCACTAACTCAGGTCAGGCTGGCCTTGAGCTCACTTTATAGCCTAGGCTGGTCTCAGTCTTGCAACAATCCTCCTGTCTCAACCTCCCAAGTGCTGGGGTTACAGATGTGTGCCACCATGCCCAGCTTGTAAAGGATGTTTGATAAAGGTGTGGTGAATAGTTTGAAGCATAATGCCAAAATTTCCTCATGTCTCTGTATACCAATGAAGAGATAACAGGTGTATTAAGATTGATATCCTTTTCTGAACTACCTTAGCACCGCTTCTGAGTTCAGGCAGGGTCTCAACCTTGGTGTTATTGATATTATGGGCTGGATTGATTGTGGTGATGGGTGTGTTTTCTATACACTGTAGGATATTTAGCAGCATCCCTGGCTTTTAATGTTTCTTGTTTTAAGGTATATGGAAATATTTATAAATTTTTTATTTTGATACTTTCTTGAGTTTATTAATCAGCGTATTGTGACTTATCACAGTTTTATAACTCATTTGTCTCAATTAATTCTCATAACTACTGTGCAGAATTGTTATCACACAGGAAAGAAACAGTGGGGGTTGGTGGCACACACCAGTAGTCCCAGCACTCTGGGAGGCTGAGCCAGGGGGATTGCAAGTGTGAACCCAGCATAGTACAATTTAGTGAGACCCTGGGTCAAAATAAAAAGTATTTTAAAAGGGCTTAGAAGCCGGGCGTGGTGGCGCACGCCTTTAATCCCAGCACTCGGGAGGCTGAGGTAGGCGGAGCGTTGTGGGTTCGAGGCTGGCTTGGGCTACAACGCTAGCACAAGGCCGGCCTGAGCTACATAGTGCGACCCTGCCTCAAAAAACCAGGGCCGGGAGTTTGGCTCAGTGCCTTAAGCGCTTGCCCTGGCAGGCGCGAGGTTGTGAGTTCAATCCCCGGTGACGCAAAAAAAAAAAAAAAAAAAAAAAGGGCTTAGAATGTAGCCACTTCTGAGTGAAGGCCCTGAGTTCGGTCCCCTAGTACCACACATACCACACATGTGTGTGTGCGCACACACGTACACCCTCAAAAACAAAAGAAACTCCAGGAAACTAAGTACAGTATCTGGTCTGAGGCCATGTAGCTGGTATGTGGCAGAACCAGAGATTGTTTGTGTGCTTGTCAAGAGCCTGTACCTTAACTACATCCATGTGCTGCTTAGCCTCTGTGTGTCCCATAGATTTCTCTGTTGGCTGACTCAGCTCAGTTAACTTTTGCTGTGTGCCTACTACTGATCAGACTGTAAAGATCATCACTATTCACTATGTTGCTTCAGCTTCTTGCATTTTATATTAATGCATTGTTGATTGTGATATGTACCAAGTACATTTATTAGAAAAGAAGAAAGTTATGAAATACGCTCATGTCTTTCCTTAAGAAATTAGAAATAAAAGACAATAAAATCAAGAACAAATAGAAGAAAATAATAAAGATCAGAAAACATAATTCCTTATCAAAATGCCAACATCATTTTTCATAAAATTTAACATTTTGATTCTTAAATTTCTGTAGAAATGCAAAAGACTCAGAATAGTCTAAATAATGTTGATAAGGAAACAAAATTAGAGCTCCAACCCTCCTCAATCCCATGACTTATTGCAAAGTTACACCAATCTTGACAAAACAGTGTTGATATTAAGATAAACAAACCACCAAGGTACCAATATGAAGTCCCAAGATAGATAACCACATAACAGACAATTGATTTCTGGCAAAGATGCAAAAGCAATTAAGTGGAGAAAGAATTGTACCTTCAATGAATATGCTAGAACAACTGGTTATGTACATGCAAAAAAAACCCCAAACCTTATAGCACATCAAAAATTTAAGACATCCAAGAGTCAACTCAAAATGGCTCACAGTGGGTTAGTTAATGTAAAGGCAGGCGTGACCTAAGTCATTGCTTTGGCTAAGGTCATTCTTTCTGGGACAAAAACACTGGAACAAGGTGTAGAAGGGGAGGCAGAACCTACAGAGCTGTTCAGTGAAGGGAGGCACTGAATTTACTTCTGGAAAGGCTATGTGGATGACAAAGGAGGCCATTGTGCTTCTTTTTTTTTTTTTTAACTGTCTTAACTATTTTTTATATATGTATACATAAACATATACATAATTTTTCTTTCAGCTTGTCACACTAAGGAAGCAATATGATGTTTATACATGTGTGACTTATTTATTTCACTATTAAGTATGTTCTCAAGGTGCATCCACTTACCAATAAAAGTGTCCAGAAAGGACTTCTGTGCGTATACCTGCTACCATCTTCTAGAAATTTTCAGATTGTGGAATTTAGTCTCCTCATGGTAGGAGACTAAATAAATAAATAAACAAACCAAAATACAAATATTTATTTATTTATTTATTTATTTATTTATTTATGGTAATAGTCACATGGCATTCATACATTGTCAATTAACCATTGGGATGAGGGGGCCATGTCCTGACAATCTACTGGTGAGCAAAGTGAAGAGCATGTTTTTTGGCCAAGTGGAGTGGCACACACCTGTAATCCTAACTACCTTGGAAGCTGAGGCAGAAGTATTACAACTTCAAGATCAGCAACTGAGACCTTGGCAAAATAAAAATATTAAAAGATCTGGAGACATAACTCAGCAATGGACTGCTCACTTGGCATGTGCAAGACTCTGGATTCAATCCCCTCTACTAAAAACAAAACAAAGAAAAACAAAATGCAACACAGCCTGGCTCTGGAAATTTTTCACATAGACCAAGCAGAGTAATGTGTCAATGCATGGTGGCCTGTTACATCTCGTCTTCATTTTTGAAAAGCGTTATTGAAGCTGAGCATGGTGGCACATGCCTGTAATCCCAGCACTTGAGAGGCTAAGGAAGGAGGATTGCTGTGAGTTTGAGGTCAGCCTGGGCTACATAGTGAGTTCAAGGATCAGCCTGGACTATACAGCAAGACCTTGTCTCAAAGCAACAACAGCAAAGCTTTATCAAGGAGCTCAAGTATCTAGAAAGCTTTCCTTGAAAGTTAATTGTCATTTTTGCTAAGTAATCACTGTGTCACTTTGATTTTCTGCCTTTTAAGTGTGGTTATGAGATGTGTTGCAAGTAATTTGGTACTACCAAAGTTTATCAGTGCTTTCTCTTTTAAAAATAAGTTGGGAAGCTGGGCGTGGTGGCGCACGCCTTTAATCCCAGCACTCGGGAGGCTGAGGTAGGTGGAGTGTTGTGAGTTCAAGGCCGGCTTGGGCTGCAATGCGAGCGCAAGGCCAGCCTGAGCTACATAGTGCGACCCTGCCTCAAAAAACTAGGCCTGGGAGTTTGGCTCAGTGGCTTAAGCGCCTGCCCTGGCAGGTGCAAGGTTGTGAGTTTGATCCCCGGTGCTGCAAAAAAAAAAAAAAAGTTTGGGGGGCCAGGGATATAGCTCAGCAGCATAAGCATTTTGTAAGCACAAGGTCCTGAGTTCAATTCCTGGTACCCCCCTTCCCCACCCAAAAAGGAAAAGTTGGGCCAGGTTTTTAGCTCAGTGGCTCAAGTGCCTGTTGGTAAGCGCAAGGTCGTGAGTTTGAGCCCCAGTACCAAAAAAAAGAAAAGTTTGAATTGGCTGTGGTGGTGCAACACCTATTTTATCCCAGCTACCTAGGAGGTTGAGGTAGTAGGCTCTCAAATCTGAGACCAGCCTGGGGAATTTAGCAAAGTAAGTTGTCTCAAAGTAAAATTTTATTTTATTTTATTATTTTTTGGTACCAGGAATTGAACTCATGACTTCACGCTTGCCAGGCAGGTGCCATGCCACTAAGCCATATCCCTGGCTCATAGAAAAAATTTTAAAAGCCTGGAGGTATAGCTTAGTGGTAGAGTGATTGCCTAGCATGTGTGAGGCCCTGGGGTCAATCTCCAGTACTGGGGGGAGAAAAAAGAAGAAAAAAATTTGTTAGCCAGGCATGGTGATGCATACCTTTAATCCCAGCACTTGGGAGGCTGAGGCAGGAGGATCGTTGTGAGTTCGAGATCATCCTGGGCTACAAAGTGAGTTCAAGGCCAACCTGAACTGTGTAATGAGACCCTATCTCAAAAAATAGGGTTGGGGATTAACTCAGTGGCTTAAGCGCCTGTCTGGCAGCTGTGAGGTTGTGAGTTCGATCCCTGGTACCAAAAAAAAAAAAAAAGAAAGAAAAAATTTGCTTCAAGATTATTCTCTTATGCCCACATTCTGGGAGGCCTTTTAGAGTGGATGAATGGACTGCTACTATAGCTAACATCTGGTAATTTCTTGTCTCCTACAGTACATTCTGTCTATGCTCCAGTAACTAGCTATTCCTATGGAATGTTGTCATTCACATGTAAATCAGACCCTATCTACAGAGGGAGAAAAACTGTTGAGGATCCCCATTCCTAAGGACTCTTAATGCTTTGTTCATTAAGATAGGGATTCAGAAGGTAAGATGGAAACAGGCTGACTGCTTTGTTCTCCTGACTGCTCGTCAGATTATAGACCAGTATGTACTGGTAATGCTGGGAAAGCCAGCTTTCCTACTCTTGAGAAAGTCAGTAGCTGCTTTTGATCACCTACCACCACAGACACAGTCTGTACAGGACAGGCCAGCCATGTAAAGTTACTGGTCTTTCTTTCTTTGCCAGCACTCTACCCCGTCACCAGAATCTTGGTAGAGTTACTGTATATAAAGGTTCCTTATACAACCAAAGTAAAAAATAGGAGCCACATTGTTTAGTTGACCAAAGTCTTGTCCTAGGGAGTTGCTAACCTGACAGGAAGTTTCTGTTGAAATGGCGTTTTTTTTGTTTTTTGTTTTTCTGGGTACTGAGAATCGAACTCAGAACCTTGTGCTTGCCGGGCAAGCACTCGTGCCACTGAGCTATATCCCCAGCCCCGGGAAGTTTCTGTTAAATTTTCTGTCTGCACTGCCATTTCCAAGGCATCATGCATTTGGAGAGGCAGAACGTGATTGACAACTTTACTGGATTCTTGAAACCAGAGCTCTTTGTGGTACTAGGAGTTCAGCAAGGACCTTTGGACTGAGCTACATACCTAGCCCTATTTAAATTTTTGTTTTGAGTCATGGTCTTCCTGAGTTATCCAGGCTGGGCTTCAATTTGGATCCTTCTACCTTGGCTTCCCAGAGTGTTGGGATCACAGGTGTGTGCCACCAAGCTTGGCTTGCAACTAGGTCTTTTATTTCTCTGTGGTTTCCATGGTGTTGGGTACTATAGAGATGCGGAGACTCTATTATGACTTCTTTTTGGTGTAGGGATACCCTACAGTCCTTTGCTTTATTGTCCACCAAGGCCTGACAGGTCTGCCTGCCTCTTTTCTAGGCACTGGATGGTGGGATGTACCACCTTCCCCTTTGAGACCAGCCTTGGGCTGCCTGTTAGTTAACAAAAGTAGACCTCACCCAGGAACAATCTTACATAATCTGAGTGAACCAAGGTGAGTATTTTGAATACAGGAAGCAATAGCAACAGCCCTGCATCTGTTTTTTTTTTCCTTCCATATTGGGAATTGAACCCAGGGTTTTTGTACTGAGCTACATTCCCATCCCTATTAGTTAGTTAGTTAATTAAGTCATAATACTGGTATTGAACTCAGGAGCTTTGCACCAAACTATATCACTACCCCTTTTTAAAAAATTATTTTTATTTATTTGGTACTAGGAATCAAACTCAGGACTTTGTGCTTGCCAGGCAGGTGCTGTGCTGCTGAGAGTGTGTTAACTTGCCCAGATTGGGCTCGAATTTGTGATCTTCCCACCTCAACCTCCCAGGGTGTTGAGATTACAGGTGTGTGCCACCACACCTGGCTTTTTATTTTTATGTTGTTTGTGGTACTGTTTTGTTTTTTTTTTTCCCCCTTCCTGAGATAGGTTCTCACTGTGCAGTTCAGGCTGGCCTTGAACTTACTTCGTAGCTCAGGCTAGTCTTGAACTCACAACGATCCTCCTGCCTCAGCCTCCCAAGTAAGTGCTGGCATTACAGGTGTGCGCCACCATGGCCGGCTCAGTTGATGGTACTGTTAAGAGAAAGTCTCTTGCTATGTAGCTCAGGTTGAATTTGAGCCTCTGATCCTCCTACCTCAGCCTCTCATATTGCTGGGATTACAGTCATGCACTACTATGCCTGGCTTTTTTTTTAGGGATGAGTAAAGTGCTGGGGATTGCACCCTTTGCACTGAACTATATCTCTAGTAACTTCCCCTGCCCTTTTCTCAGTGAATCACTAAGCTGTCCAGGCTAGACTCAAACTTGGATCCTTTTGTTTAACCTCCAAGATTACTAGGATTACAGGTTTATGCCACTGTTTTAGTTATTTTTCTCTCATTGCTGAGACAAAATACCTTACGCCCAAAATTAGGGAAGGAAAGGTTTATTTCTTACAGTTCTTGGGGGTTTCAGTCCATACTCAGCTGGCTGCAAGGCAGCATGGTGTGGTGGGGCAACCATTCATGGTGGCTGCAAAACAGCCTGGTATGAACCAGCAAGAGAGGGAAGACCCGCCTTCCTCCCACCCTTACACTGTATCGTCTCCACCCGTGGGCAGGTGCCACACTCATACCATCAATCCCAGCACCAGACAACAAACCAATCACAGATGCTAGATTCAGCCGCGTCCATGGCATGATTACATGAGTCTTGGCGGGGGCCATAGGAATATAAACCATACCAGCCACTATGCCCAGCTACCATGCCTCACTTTTATTTTTTATTTTTGAGACATGGTTTTTAAATTAAATTAAAGTTGCTAAATTGCACAGATTGGGCTTGAATTTTTGATCCCCTTGCCTCAGTCTGCCAGAATACTGGAATTACAGGCATGTACCACTGTGCTTGATTTAGCAGCTCTGGATCTTGTTTTTTTTTTTTTTTTTGCGGCACCGGGGATTGAACTCACAACCTCGCGCCTGTCAGACAGGTGCTTAAGTCACTGAGCCAAACTCCTGGTCCTGTTTTTTTGAGGCAGGGTCGCACTGTGTAGCTCAGGCCAGCCTTGTGCTCACATTGTAGCCCAAGCCGGCCTCAAACTCATAACACTCCTCCTACCTCAGCCTCCTGGGTGCCAGGATTAAAGGCATGCGCCCCGTGCCCGGCTATCTCTAGATCTTTGAATGGAAGGCTGAGCACCTATTGCTTAGAAATTATATTATCTTATTTACTTTTCATACTAAAGCAAATCATGATTTAGCTCCGACACTGCAAGAATATATACATTGTGGTGCTGGGGCCTCTGTATCTGGAGCCTCATTTTCCATATTTTTATAGTCTGGTAACACTGATGTCACATGCATGAACCGATGAGGAGGACACAGGAGAATCACCTTACATTCAAAATAACTCAAGTTTATTCTCAATTTAACTTAATTCTCTGAGCAGTCTTAGCCATATTCTCTTTTTTTTTTTTTTTTTTTTGTGTCACCAGGGATCGAACTAACAACCTCGCACCTACCAGGGCAGGCATTGAAGCCACTGAGCCAAACTCCCAGCCCTAGTTTTTTGAGGCAGGGTTGCACTATGTAGCTCAGGCCGGCCTTGTGCTCGCTTTGTAGCCCAAGACGGCCTCAAACTCACAACGCTCCTCCTACCTCAGCCTCCCGAGTGCTGGGATTAAAGGCTCGTGCCACCACGCCCGGCCCCATAGCCATATTCTCTTGATTTTTGTTTCTTCACAATGGCCATTAGTCTAAGTTATTTATTTATTTAGGTACCGGGGATTGAACTTACAATGTCGTGCTTCTGCCACTAAGCTAAATCCCCGGCCCTATTTTTTGAGACAGGGCCTCACTACGCAGTTCAGGTTGGCTTTGAACTCACTTTGTAGCCCAGGCTGGTGTTGAACTCACAATGATCCTCCTGCCTCAGCCTCCCGAGTGCTGGGATTAAAGGTGAGCGCCATCATGCCCAGCTCTAGTCTAAGTAATTTAAACTAGTGTATTCAGGTCTCTCTGATATGTAATTCTGTGTGCTGTCCTCTGTATCAACCTCTTCTGACTTCTGCCCTGCAGGAATACTGTCTTAGGCTTTCCAGTTGTAGAGAGGGAAGCTTCTGGGAGCTGGTCACCTGTCTGGATATTGTAAGTTGGCAGTTAGCTTAATCACTACTTCTCTTTCTCTCCACCCCTCAAAATGCTATTCACACTTCTTTTGCATGATAGAAGGTAAACCTACAGGTGATAATCTTTGTGCTTGAGTGAAAAAAAATGATTGACTTACTTGTTCACAGGGCTTTCAAGCTTGTTCAGAGCTGAAATAAGTTAGTTGGTGGTTACCTAGAAATGACCCTAGATTTCATCAGCATTTCCTCTGTTACCTGAGCCCTGTGGAAAGATGGTGCCTAGGTTTTCTTACAGAAATCCTGTCCTGGTTGTATGTGGTGTTGCACATCTGTACTCCAAACACTAGGGAGGCTGAGGCAGGAGTTTAAAGCCAGCCAGAGCTACATAGATTGTTCAAGGCCAGTATGAACTACACTGTGAAATCCTGTCTCAAATTAAAAAAGGAAAAAAAAAAAGCTGGGCATGGTGGTACACTTCAGTAATGGTAGCACTGTAGGAGGCTGAGGCAGGAGAATTAAAATTTTGAGTCTAGTCTGGGCAATTCAGTGACTTAGCAAGATTCTGTTTCAAAACAAAAAAGGACTAGAGATAGAGCTCAGTTCAGAGTCCTTATGTCCAATCCCCAGTACTATCCCCTCCGCTGCCAAAAAAAAAAAAAAAAAACAAAGAAGAGAAAAGAGGAGAAAGAGTGAGTCTTGGTCAAACCACTGTAGAATTCAGTCAGGTACCCACCTACAACCCCTATCTCCCAATGCTGCTTATGGGGCTAATAAGTCTTTGTCTTCTCAGCATTGAGTTCTATTCCTCTAATAGATGGCAAGCCTTGTGTTTATTCTATTTGTAACAGGAAGACTCCTGCCCTCCCTCTCCAGTATTTCCCCACTGGTTTCCTTCCCCTTCCCCTTCCCCTTCCCTTTCTCCTTCCCCTTCTCCTTCCGCTTCTCTTTCTCCTTCCCCTTTCCCTTTCTCTTCCTAGAGCTGGGTATTGAACCTAGGGTCTCATACATACTAAGCAAATAGGAAGACTCTTTATCAAGACTAATAATGATGCCAGCACTCAGTTGCAGGCCCCTTCTTTGAGCTCTTTTCAGTGTTTTCACCTGTCCTTGCTGTCTGCTTTGATTGCTTGCTCCATTGTACTGTATTTAGACATGCTAGAGATGAGCATACTCACCTTCCCCAGTTAAAAAAAATGTCTGCAGGAGAAGTTGTGGACTTCCTGAACTGATAATAGTTTTTGAGGTTACTAAGAGGTTGGTGCCTTTAGACTAGTTTCTTGGTTTGGTTTGGTTTGGTTTTATAGTACTTGGACCAGGACTTGGAGCATGCTAGAGAAGTATTGTACTTGTGAATTGCATCCCTAGACCGTGGAGCTTTTTTGTTTTCTCCTTGTTTCTTGTTCAAATGTGCAAGTAGGTGTGGGTTGTTTTTTTTTTTTTTTTCCTTTGGTTTGTTTCTTTTTTTGTTTCGGGAATCAAACTCAGGACCTTGAGCTTGCCAGGCAGGCACTTGTGCTGCTGAGCTATATCCCTGGCCTGCAAGTGGGTGTTTTTAGTAATGCTGACTCATGTTTTTAAACTCCCACAGTGATTGAAACAAAAGGGATGAGGCTTATGTATAAGGTTTCCTGCTAAGAGTTCAGAGGTCTCAGGCCATTTACTCTAGAAACTCAGAAGCCGTTGACCTAAATGACGAGGTTTCCTTGAGGTGTTGAGTAGCCCCTATTGTCATGTGCTTTGTTGGGGTTAACATATTCACAGCAGGGCTGCAATTCGTATGTCTTACTGCTGGGTGGTTCTGACCTACCATTGTTCCTATGGGACAGTCATGCATTTATCACTGGTCGTTTAAGCTGGCAGGAAAATGTTAAAGCTGATCCAGCCCGGTTTACTGCTCCCAACATCTGGCTTAGCCAGCACTGAGTGGCATCAGCATTGTGGTAATTCTAGCGTGCAGTGGTCACGTGTCTCACCTGAGAAAAAGCAGGTATTCCCATTTCCTGATACTACCAGAGCAAAAAGTCTGGGTACTCTGATGTGACCTCCCTGTAATTATCAATGAGTTCACTGAGTTTCTTATTCTTCTTCAGTGTTTCACAATTACCCAGGTGCTCATTCTTGCCAGCAGCTTTCTCAATAAGAGATCAACATTTGAAGCATGCCCGGTATGGTGGCACATGCTTGTAATCCCAGTCCTTGGGAGGCTGAGGCAGGAGGATCACTGTGAGTTCGAGACCACTCTGGGCTATATAGAGTTCAAGGCCAGCCTAAACTATATAGTGAGACCTTTTCTCAAAACAAAACAAAACATTTGATGCAGCATTACATTTCATGAAACAACTTTCATTCATATTAGCTCATTAGTCTTCACAGCATGCTTGAGATGGTAAAGCAAAAGTTACAACTATGGATGAGGAAAGTAAGCTTGTTTTGTTTTGTTTTTTGAGACAAGGTCTTGCTCTGCAGTTCAGGCTGACCTTAAACTCACTGTGTAGCCCTGGTTGGCCTTGAACTCATGGTGATCCTCCTGCGTCTGCCTCCTGAGTGCTGGGATTACAGGCATATGCTGTCACACTCAGCTATAAATGCTGGATTTTTTATATTTTAATTTTATTTGTTTGTTTATTTATTTATTTATTTATTTATTTCATCTTCTTGAAACAGGGTCTGGCTATGGAGTTCAGACTGGCATTGCGCTCACTTTGTAGCCCAGGCTGGTCCCAAACTTGCAAAGGTCCTCCTGCCTCAGCCTCCTGAGTGCTGGGATTTCAGGCATGCGCCACCATGCCCAGCTAAGTGCTGAATTTTAAACACCAGATTATTAGCTATGTGAAGGAAGTCATACCAGTTACCAGAGAGAGAGAGAGACCTTAGACAAAAAGAACTGAAAATCTCGTAACTTCAAAACTGGCCTAAAGTAGCCAGAGCCTGGTGGAATGCCTGCCTTCATAGGCATACCAGTGAGGAGCAGCCTCACTGAGCAGTGGGGAAGAGGAACTACCATGGGACCTGTGTGGAGAGAATGAGGAGGATAAGAGATACAGGAAGACCCCAGATCTTTTGGAGCAGAAAGAATAGCAGAGAAAACATTCAACAGTTGTTGTAAATACAGAACACAACCCAGCTAGGGGACTGAAACTGGCTTTGATCAGTTTAAAGGCAAGGTAAAATATAAACAAGTAATTAAAAAATCCAGTGCTCCCAATCTGTATTGCATTAAATGAAAAACCTTCTGCACAGCAAAGGAGACACAGAGACAACCCACAGATTGGGAGCAAATATTTGCAAATCATACACTGGATAAAGATAACATCCAAAATGTATAAGGAACTCAGACTCCTTCACAACAAGAGAACACAGCCGTATTTTAAAATGGGCAAACAAAGCAAGTGTGGTGGTGCAGTCCTGGCACTCTGGGAATTGAGGCAAGGGGATTGCAAGTTTGACCTTAGCCTGAGTGATTTAGCAATATCCTGTCTCAAAAAATAGGAAAAAAATTTAAAAGGCCTGAGAAGGTAGTACCAAGGCCCTGGGTCCAATTCCTAGTACTAGTAAATAAAAGAATAAAAATAGGCAAATGCTGGGTACAGTGGCACAGGTCTGTAATCCTCCTCCTTAGGAGATGGAGACTGGAGGATTGTAAATTCAAGACTAACTTAAGCAATTTAGCAAGATCTTGTCTCAAAAAAATTTAAAGGGTTGGGGATGTAGCTGAGTGGTAGAGTGCTTGCCTACCATGTGTGAGCTGCTAGTATCTATTGCATAGCATGATGAATATAATTATTAATAATATATTGTATAAAGCCTGGGAGTATAGCTCAGTGGTAAAACTTTTGCCTAGTGTATGCAGTGACCTCCCTGGGTTTGGTTCCAAGAATGGGGGGGACGACAATAATGTATATTTCAAAATTACTAAAAAACTCAATTTTTAGATGGTCTTACCATGAAGAAGCATAAGTCCATGAGCTGATGGATATATTAATTATTCTGATTTGATCATTTTACAATGTTTGCATGTATCAATACATCACATTGTACCCAATAAAATATACAAGTATTTGTTAATTGAAAATAAAACTTGGAAAAGTCAAGTCAGATCTGAAGAAAGATAAAACCAAATTTCATTCCCGGTACAGCCCTTGCCCCCCGCCCTGAAAAAATCAAATTTCAAATTGGATGTGGTGGTGCACACCTGTAATCTCAGCACTCTGGGAGTCTGAGGCAGGAGGAACGCAAGTTTGAGCACAACCTGGGCAACTTATGAAACCCTGTGTCAAAACAAAACAACAAAACAAGAATATGTATATGTATATTAAAAAGGCTGAGTATGCACCTTTGTGTGAATGCCTTGGGTTCAGTGCCCATTTCCTTCACAAAACAAAAACCCACCATATTTCATACCAATTAGAGACATAGCACCCAATTAAACATTTGCATTATTGCTGGATGTGGTGGGCCATGCCTGTAATTTCAGCACTCAGAAGGCTGAGGCAGGAGGATCGCTGCAAGTTCAAGACCAGCCTGGGCTACAAAGTGAGCTCAATGCCAGGCTGAACTGCATAGTAAAACCCTGTCTCAAAAAGAAAAAAAAATTGTGTTATTGAATGAGCATTATTTTGTTACACACAAAAACAGCTAGTTTTCTCAGTGGGGATTCTGCCTATGCATTGCAACAATTATAACTCAGGTTGGAGCCTGGTGTGTGGCCCATACCTGTAATCTCAGGACTCATGAGGCAGGAAGATTGTCCACAAGTTTGAGGTCAGCCTGGGCTACATAATGAGTTCATTGTGAATTACCAAAAAAACTTAGGTTGGAGGCTCCCTAAGGTGCTGGACTGTGCTAATGGACTCTGAAAATCAGTCAGGGACATGTCTTTATGAAGCTTCTAGTTTAGCTGGGGAAACAAATTGACACTCACTTGTGGTGATATGCTATCAGTTCTATACAGAAGTGAACTCTGAGCTTCAGACAGCTTTCCAAAAAGCAGTAAGGGACCTCCATCAAGTTGTTCAGCAGGAAGGGAACAGTAACTGAATCCTAGTGCAGAAGTCTCTGAGCAGCCACTTACTTCCCTGTGTATGTGGGATAACAACAGTGATGGGCATCAGCTGGTCAATGTCAAGAGTCAGTACCATAGTGAATGAGTCAGAGGCCTACAGCATTATTCTGATTCCAAGGAGCAGGTCACCCTGGCATTCCTGCCTCATTGTGTTGGCTAAGCCCAGCAGCCTGCTGCCTTCCTTCAGTTGTATTTTCTCTAGGGCAAAGCAAAATCTTTGTTGTTCCTGTTTGGATCACCTGATGGGAAATGAATCACAACATAAACCTTAGATTGTGCTTTTACCTGGCAGTACAGTGAGCTTTCTGACCTTGTAACATTTGCTGGACTTGAGTCTATTGAGGATTTCTTTAAATGATGTATATGTTATTTCAGAAGTGACTTGATACAGCAATTTGCCAGCAGCAATGTTTTTTTTTGTTTGTTCGTTTTTTTTTTTTTTTTTTTTTTTTTTTTTTTTTTTTTTTTTTTTTTTTTTTTTTTTTTTTTTTTTTTTGTCTTTTTGAGACAAGATCTCACTATGCAGTTATGCAGTTCAGGCTGGGCTTGAATTTACTAAGTGTCCTATGCTGGCCTTGAACTTGCAGTGATTCTCCTCCCTCAGCCTCCTGAGTGCTGGGATTACAGGTGTGCGCTGTCATGCCTGGCTAAAATTTTTCAAATGAGTGTGCTGGGTCAGGTGCCTACAGGAACCTCTTTTGCTGAAAATCACTGTGATAGGAACTTGCTGCTTCCCTCAGATCATGTGGTAGAATGAAGACCAGTAGCTGATCTGGTGAATGGATGAAGGTAGAATTATAAACAAAGGTTCACAGTTTTCTGGTAGTGGGGAAAAAGGGCAGATTTTCTGGAATGTAAAATAGCAAAGAGGGTCCAAAGACTGACTTCCTGTTGACTAGTTAGTGCAGGGCAAATCTTACCTGGTTTGCTTGGACCAATTCCTTTCTCTGGGTTTCTTACCCCTCTCCCTTCTGTATATTCAGTCCTCCGTCCCCTTTTTCCAAGAGAATCAAGCAGCTAGTTGGCTAAGAAATCCAAGAAAAAAATAAGACTATAGCTATCTAAATTCCCTTCCTGGCCAGGTGTAGTGGCACATGCCTGTAATCCTAGCACTCAGAGGCTGAGGCAGGAGGATTGCTGCGAGTTTGAGAACAGCCTGGGCTACAAAATGAGTTCAAGGGCAGTTTGAACTGCATAATGAAACCCTGTCTGAAAAAGATCTCCCCCAAAAAAGTTCCCTTCCTATATTTGTCAGTATACTTATATACTACACTTTTTTGCACACAGTTACAGTCAGAGTTTTGGGTTCTTTTTTTATTTTTAATTTTTTAATTTTTTTTTTGCAGCACCGGGGATTGAACTCACAACCTCATGCCTGCCAGGCAGGCGCTTAAGCCACTGAGCCAAATTCCCGGCCCTGGATTTTTGAAGCAGGGTTGTACTATGTAGCTCAGGCCAGCCTTGTGCTCACATTGTAGCCCAATCTGGCCTCGAACTCACAATGGTCCTCCTACCTCAGCCTCCCAAGTACTAGGATTAAAGGCGTGCACCACTGTGCCCGGCTCTAAATTTTTATTTTTTAAAATTAAGTTTATTGGTACATTTTAGATATACATGATGATTGTATTCATCATAGGGAATTTGTTCCTGTACAAATACATTTTGATTCCTCTCTTTTTCCCCCCAATCCTGTTTCCTTCCTTTAACCACCCTCCTCTTCTCCATATTTACAAAGTTTTGTTTCCATTTGTTTTAAATCATTTTTTGGAATCCTTAAAAAAAAAAAAGAAAGAAATTATGTAGACTTTTTCCTGTGTGAATGCAGCTTATCAACTTGTCAAAGCTGTGCCAGCATTCCATTGCTTACTGTTCTTTGTCCTTGGGTTGTGAGGTTGCATGATTTGTTCTCTCTCTTTCTTCCTTTTTTCTCTTTTGTTTTTTAATTTTTTTGCGGTGGGGGGGGACAGGGTCTCACTATTAGTTCAGGCTGGCCTTGAACTCACTATGTAGCCTAGGCTGGCCTCAAACTTGCAGCAGTCTTCCTGTCTCAGGCTCCTGAGTGCTGGTGTTACAGGTGTGTGTCACCACACCTGGCTTGATTTGTTTTCAAACATTGTAGTATGGCTATTTATTATTTTGGTCGAGATTACTATGAACATTTCTTCATGTATATTTCCCAGAGTGTAGTCTTTCGTTTTGGTGTGTGTATTTGGGTAGTTTCTTGTTGGTATGAAAGAGTAAAGTCTACAAAGGTCCTACATTTATGGTTTGGAATATCACACTATTTTAGGGATTCCAGTGGTTCTTTCAGAGAACAAAAAGGATTCAGGTATAGAGATTAGCTAGACTCAATTTTGGACATATAGCTTTTTCAGAGAGTGAAGAGAATTCTGTTTTCTCTGTTGAAAGGTGGCCTCTCAGGGCCATTCTACTAAGGAATGGTAACCAAACCACTGGGATGGACACAAGCTAACTTCCTTGGCATCAGCCTGTGTGGGTCGAATGTGTTAACTACAGTGTTTTTAGCCTGCTTTGAAGATTCAGTAGTCTTGCTGCCAGGGACAGGGTAAAACATTTATCTTTTTAAAAAATTTTTTTTATGTTTTACAGGAAGAAAGCTTTCATTGGAAAGTCTTAAGAAAGGAAAGGATCCAGTTTAGGTGACTGGAGGGGTCACTCTGATACAGTGGTTCAGACCAGCCCTCCACATAGGTGGGAGACAGTTGTCAAGGACTGGCTATTGGATTGGGAACTGGGTAATCAGTGTCTTTTTTTTTTTTTTGTGGCACCAGGGATCGAACTCACAACCTCACACCTACCAGGGCAGGCACTGAAGCCACTGAGCCAAACTCCTGGCCCTAATTTTTTGAGGCAGGGTTGCACTATGTAGCTCACGCTGGTCTTGCGCTCACGCTGTAGCCCAAGCTGGCCTCGAACTCACAACACTCCTCCTACCTCAGCCTCCCGAGTGCTGGGATTAA
>RJWM01026329.1:0-28224 GCA_004363535.1 Dasyprocta punctata | reverse complement strand
TATTGTAGGACAGCACATGTGATCCGTTATGTGAGTGGTGAATGTTGCCAGATGCTGTAACAGCAGCCTTACCTGTTACAGGAAGTGTTTTGATGTCCTCAGCACAGGAAGTCATGTGAAGGGCTGAAGCCAGTGTGGAAGATGTGGTGTTAAGGTGAGAAAAGCGCACATTTAAAGGGCCCAAGACTTATCTAGTGTTTTGTCTACCAGTAGCATTATGCAGTTAATGCAGGTATCCATGTGTGGTAATGTGCCATTATTTACTGTTTAAGATGTAAAGTGGATTTTAGGAATGCAGGTGTAAGTCTGTACCTGTGTACTGCTGGTAGGAACTGGGACAGCGTGGCAAGGGACAGTTATGAGCAGAAAGGAAAAAGAAAGCAAAATGGACCTGTACTTAGTATAAAGGAGTGTGACATGTGAGTGTGAGCTAAGTGTGCACTGATCTGAGGGAGTAGGCTCTGATTCCAGCCCTTGCACATCTCCACATGGCCACTGCCTCACCCACATCAGCCTCTGTGTTCACGTGGAAATGTGTGATGAGGAACACTGTCCTCCTCTGCAAGGCAGATTTGCTATCTGTCCTTCCCCCCAAAAGTCACTCTCCATCCCTCTTCCCAAGGCCCTGCCCTGTACGTGAAGGAAAGGCAAAGTGAGTAGGGTAGGGAGGTCACTCAGCTGCACCTGTTGTCCATGCTGAGGTCACCTTTGCATCTGCCTTACCATCCTGCTCCACAGGAATGTGAGTGGTTGAAGAAAAAGTGCAGGGCAAATGTTGTGAGGCTGACAAAGTCTCTCCTGCATCCAGACTTGAGCTTGGAACCACCTCATGTGTGTCAGGGGAATTCTCTGGAGAGTGTTGAATTTCTGGAGAGTTAGAGAAGCAGCAACAATAAGCATACTGATACACAGCATAGCCTAGGTTCTCTGTCATTCCACAACAGACAGGTCTCTGGCATTGTTACCACCCACAGTAATTTCTCAAAGGAAATAAAATAAATAATAGTACTTACCACTGTGTATGTGGCATGAATCACTGTGACTAGACATCATATATATATATTTGGAAATGTGTACAGAATTAGGACTTGACTATGCTTAAATTATGATATACATTAACAACTACTATAATTATTGGCTCAATTTCCTGCTAGTAAATTGCACAAGTAAAGGCTATGGTGTTCAGGTTTCATTAAGAATTGTGTATGTTCATACACATTTTTGGTGAATGTAATATGCACAGAGATGTTGATTGAAAATGGATAGATGATGGTTAGGTGCATGCAAAGATAAAAATCATTACATGCTCTTATTGCTTATATTTAGATGCCCTCACCCAAAGGCTCATGCACCCATAGGTGAATTTCTAAAGTGGCTTGATTAGGATTTGTGAATATGGATTAAGGATGTGAGGCTGCCATTGTGGAGGTAGATAATGGATGCGCAACCCTGGGTATGAATGGCACCAATCAATAGATTTACACCCTGAGTGGAATATAGAGGGAGGGAAGCAAGGCAGACCTGCTGCTGCTACTGTGGATGCTGCTGTTGTTTGCTGCTGTGTTCCAGCCCACACCTTTGGTAAAGAGCTTGTCTGCACAATAGGAGCAGACTAATGAAGGGATTACAGCTGAAATCACTGATGCCGTTCGGCTCTCCTCCTGCCATACTTCTCCCCGCCCACCTAGTCCAGCTCCCTCTCCCAGGAATACTTTTTGTGTCTTGTACAGTGATGTCTTCCCTAGTCAGGAAATGCTGCACTTCAGCCCTCTGTGCTTCCACTGGGATCCTGACCTCAGGGCACAATTCCTGTTCAACTTGGGAATGTGTTTGATATCTTTTGCCTTCCACATTGTTGATACTTCCATCATCTGCCTCTTACTTCCTAGAGACTCACAACCTCAAAGGAAAGATTTGATAAATTTGATGTTTGAAGAAATTAAATATTCATGATCTTATGGTGTCCTTGTCCCTGTTCACAATATGAACAACGCTCACCTCCCATAAAGTAAAAGATTAAGGTTATCAAGATCTCTCATGTATGTGCCAGGTTTGGATCTTATGCACACATCCCTATATGTGGCATGTGTGACTGCAGCATGTGTCCTGCATGTCATATCATTGCATGTTCTTAAAACTAGGGATTAAAGTGAGGTGGGTCAAATGTGTATTATGGGAAAAATTTTGTTTGAACGGAAATGACACTGTGGTTAGTGTCTCTGTGGTAGTTTGATGCATATCTGTGTGCAGTCTGAATGTGATTAAGGTTGTGTGTGTGTGTTTTCATGACTTCTGTTGTTTAGCTGTGTTGTATACTTAGTTAAAATGTTCTCTTGGCAATGAGACCAATTAGTTTATTTGCGAGATCTAAAGAAATAAAAACAACATGGATACAAAAATTGAAGTGCATAAGAAAAACATGAGTTTTAAAAATACAAAAGTTTGAAAAGATATACAAAATATTTCGGTGTAATTGTGAAAATTGTAAATAATTGAATGGGTATTAATGTGTTTGCATTAGAAAACACAACAAAAGATTAAGCTCTGGCACGCCTTTAATCCCAGCACTTGGGAGGCTGAGGTAGGAGGAGCGTTGTGAGTTCAAGGCCCGCTTGGGCTACAATGTGAGCGCAAGGCTGACCTGAGCTACACAGTGCAACCCTGCCTCAAAAAACTAGGGCCGGGAGTTTGGCTCAGTGGCGTAAGTGCCGAAGCTGTGAGTTCGATCCCCAGTGTGGCAAAAAAAAAAAAAGATTAAGTTCTGAATTGACTAGCATAGAGAAATAGAAGTTCTTATAATTTCAGCACCCAAAAATGTGTTCATATTTCAAAAAACAGTCAACAAGCTAAACTGCATTAATATTAAAAACGTCATCTTACTCTCCTCACAATGAAAGCAATCCTCATGTACAGAAAAGTATAATCAAAGAATAAATAATTTCTCTTCATTCAATGGATTGTATGCACTAATGACAGCATCCAAACTATGATCATGCCATATGGATAACATTCATAAATATGACTGAAAAGACCCAGACAAAAAGTATTTTTTGTGTTTCTATTTATACAAACTTGCAAACAAAAACCAAAACAATGAATGTTGGGTCATCTAAAACTCAAAATAATTATTATTATTTGCATGGTGCAGTAAACAATACGGAAATATAGAATTCATGTGCACATGGGAGATGATAAGGAAATGAGAGAAGTGGGTAGTGGTGCACATTCTTCCGTGTAGGAACACAGGTGAGAGTATTGGCTAGGACAATAGAGGAATTTGGTGTGTTCTTGGATTGGGTATCTCTTATATGCGTCTAAAGTTAGACATTTTGAGGCCCCTATTATGCTGGGCTTCTTTCAAGCCATTAGCACCATTGTGCCTTCCTGTCAGTCTGCCATGCTCTTCCCTGGCTCGGGTTCCCATGCGGCTCTGATCAGCCTGGTTTGCACTCAGACACTCTCCAACCATTTCCTGGGCAGAACCCAATCTTACGATGATCTTGGGCTTTCTGCAGTCCTCTCATGTGTTTCCCTTTGACATTTGCTGTTTTAACCATTGATTATTTTCAGTTTCTTCCTGACCAAACAGCCTTCTATCAAGTGATGTTCAGAAGCATTCATCTCAATTCTGGGATATGCCCAGACTCTACCTTCCCTTTTGCACCCTGTTCAATAGTGTCTCCATACCTGCATCCAGGAATTCGCTTCCATAGGGGAAGTCCTCCAATGTAGAGGAACAATTATCTGTCACTCGATGGTCTTGAGTTGGGGCCAGTACCTTGGCCTTCCTCTGCACAACAACGAGGAAATTCAAATTTCCTGTGAAATGAAAACAAAGTTGAGAGAGACACAGTTCTATTTTGGTGTTTATGTGTGTTTATCCAGTGTCAAGCAAATCATGAGCCTACGATTTGACATGTTCACTGACTATTCCGTCCCTCCATTCTCAAGGATAAACAGTATGAATCCTATTAGTAAAATTTTAAATGTAGAGCAACATTTATTCTGTCAGTACTTATTACAGACCATTACATCCGCACAATATGTCATTGGTGGAGAGACTGCTTGCCTCAAACTTTTGACTCGGACAAACCACTGTAATTAGGTCTGACCTTGAGATTACATTTTTTACCAAGTAAAATGATGAGTGACATATGCCACTTCTGTGGCCATCAACAGCTCTAAATCTCTCCATGCTCTTTCCTTATCAAGTTGCCTGGGATATTGATAAGCTGCATAGGTCTGTGTGGGTCTCTGTGACAGTTCCATGTTAATAAGGACAATATTTGCTTCAGCTCCGGACCACAGATTAGTTGATGAAGGACAGCTGTCTAGTTGATCTGCACACCCACTGTGTGCATAAATATGGAAGCGATAGATTTTATGTGTGGTAGTTACTACAACTTGGCCTCTTCTGACGAAGTCAAGTTTTAAGCTGTTGTGGGTAGGCAAATAATTAGACTTCATGCACAGTTTGTGGATAATTATGTTAGATGATAGTATTTGTTGTGCCCCATTATATTTTTGTATTTTGTTTCTTATATTTTGTGTGCCTATGAATAAGTGTGTGGATGTGCTTTGCATATTATGTGGTTTACAACTGACATGTCTCACTATGTGCTGAATTAATTGGAGGTAAAATAAAAACAAGTTCACTCTCCATGCTTCTCTGTATGAATGACCACCAGAAATTACACAAACCTGAAAATCTGTTGGAAGTGTCAGACTGTTCTGACGTGCGAGCCTCTTCAGAATGTTGGATTTGGCTACAATCTGCCCCTCTAACCACTGAACAAGGGTCTTACCTTGTAAGAGCTGTTTGTTTACTGTTAATCTCAAACATAACACAATTATTAGTTTACAGTTTTTCCACAGAGCCAGATCTCCTCTCTTTAATTCATAATTCATGGTTAAATAGTATCTGTATGTGTGTGCCTATGTTTGTGTGCATGTGTGCTTCTCATATTTCACAAACAAGTCCTCAGACACATTTTCACAGTCTGAACCAAAACTAGATTTTTTTCACTCCTGAGGAAATAACTGTTTATGAGTTTATAGTCATTCATACATACCATGTTTAACATTTTAGAAAATGTTTTCTTCTCTTCTATAAACCACAGTTTCTTCCTCACGAGGGAAAAGCTACGGTTAAAACATAAAATTTTCTTTATATCATAATGCCCTTAGGAAACAATCAAATGACAGAAAGCACATTTTTAAATGAAAAAATTAGTGTGGACTATGAATATGACAGAGTGACCCAGTCCTAAAGAACAGTGACAAGACCTGGGTCATCTGAGCCTTCCCTTGTGCCCAGACTACATGAACCTTTGAAAAGATACACATTTCTCTTCCCTTCTCTCTTTCAATCACTTCTCCTTCTTTGTCTTTCTTTTCACTGCCCCTGTACACAAGCTAGAAGCTCGCTCTTTTCCACTTTTAGAAGGCAAATCCTGGTTCCCTATTCCCCAAGAATATGCTAAATCGTACCTCTTCTACATTTTGACTTTTTCCCAGGGTGTTGTAAGAATTTCTTCTCCAGGTGTTTCTTCTTCTCCTTATGCTTCATAACTCAACTCTTTGGAGAATTACTAATATCAAATGAGATTCTATCTGAGTCTCTCATCGTTAGTCCTTAACTAACGATGTTAAGGAATGAAATTTATATACCCACGAACAACAAATGACATAAGACACTATCTGTTCACCAGATCGCTGTGCTCTCTAATGCTCAGTGTGGCACCACTGTTGGTGTGATATCAGTTATCACTGTGGTGTCAGCAGTGTTCTGTGACCTATTGATGACATCGGAGGGTTCCAAAGCCCAGCCAGTATTCACTGCTGGATTGCTAAATGTACTCCCTAAGTTGATCTGTCATTAACTTGAACTTTCATATCCTGTACTTCTTCCCAAAGTACAGAAAAATATTACTGATTAAACAAAGGAAATCCTTTGATATGTCTAGGCACACTGCATTTCTGAATCTCCCCTACCCTGAGGATATGGTAGTACCAGAGACAGTTAGGCTTAGAACTATGCTTGCCTCATAAAAATCAGTAACATTATAGTGTTAACCTTTAAATTATCTGGAAACATATATCAGATGCATATTACAAGAGTGGTGTAGATTTGAGAGTACCTAATAAATCCAAATAATTCTAGCACTGAATTTCTCCTGCTACTGGGAACATTCTTGTGTGTCTTCCCAAGCCAACCTGCCTCCGTTGGCACTCTTCTTCATAATTTCCCTGTCCGTTGGGAGTCAGTTTGACTACTCAAAACTTGAACTTCATCAGAAATTGTGTCCTTGGGGATGACAGTCTCTTTCTTCATGATTTTGCATTAACCCCATCTGTCTTCTGGAACACCTATGTCATCTGTAGTTTGAACTTTCAGACAGCTTTATTTTGCCTCCCATTGAGTATAGGCTTATCACATCTTTTAAGGTTAACCTGTGTTTCCTCTCTGGTAATTACGGTGAGTCCCAGGCAGTAGCTTATCTTCTGTCAGCCTCTTTTACTCCTTCAGCCCTCTGTCATTTGGTTCTCATTTTCCATGTGCAGAAATTTCTAAGTTTCAGAAGCTGCCAGAAATGCTTACCCCTGCTTCACTTACTTCAAGAAATATCATTCTGCCTCTCCTTGCATTCTCACAATTCCACTTGTGCACTTACATAAGCCAGAATAATCATCCTACCTCAGCCCTTCTTCACTTAAACCTATCTGCAGTGTTCCTTTCGCTGTACAAAGCACCATATCCACCAAGTCCAGAGAATGGAAGGTGACATTTTGTGGAATAATCAGGAGGAGAGTGCATTTTTTTGGCCTAACTTACCAAGGTAAAATCAGAATCAGAGAAGTCTTCTGTAGTAAAACTCAGCAGTATAAGAATAGAAATCCAAAACAAGCAAAAAAGTAGGAAAAATGGCACAGCCACCTTTCTACATATTGGCCTAAACAAACAAAAAATTCACTTTGAAACTAAGCCTTAACCACAGGGACAGAGCCCTTACACAAAAATGTTTACTGCTATAAAACTTAGGCAACAACTGGGTGTGGTGGTGCGGCCTATAACACTGGTGTGAGGAGGGTAAGGAAGGAGAATCACTGAGAGTTTGAGTGCAGCCAGGACTACGTAATGAGTTTCTGGTCAGCCTGAACTACCCTGTCTCAAAAACCCTGTCTCAAAACCCCAAGAATGAAAAAAATAAATAAAGTAAACTTTGTCAGCTAGAGTCAGCAAACACGAATTCCAAGAGAGGGATGATAAGTCAATGTAAATAAATAAGTATGAAGAATTCAGAGTTTTGAAAATAAAGTGCTAAAATACAGGCAGTAGATTTGTCATAAGTGGTTTTTATCAGTTTCAGGTAGTTCTTTGTATATATGTTTTAATCAGAGTTTCTAACACTAAGGGATGTTTGAATTCTGTCAGAGGCCTTTCTTGCACTTGTTATGATGATTATGCAATTTTTTTTTGCCCCTCTGTTTATTTGGCATTTTCCATTTATACAATTCATGTAAGCTGACCAATCTTTGCATTCCTTGGAGGACTCACACTTGGTCATGATATATGACCTTTGTTATGATTTGTTTTATTTCCTGACCAGTAATTTTATGAGGATTTTTATAACTATGTTCATTAATGATACTGACCTAAAAATTTTAATTTCTGTTGTGTCCTTTTCCTGTTTTGGTATCATAATAATGCTAGATTCAAGAAATGCCACTGGCATAGTTCTTTTCCTTTGATTTTCATGGATGAGTTTGAATATTGGCAGTAGTTCTTCACTGAAGTCATGATAAAATGTAGGTGTTACTAAGTCAGCTCCTGGGTTTTCCTTTAGTGGGACAGATTTATTACTGCCTCACTTTCATTGCCTTTTTATATGTTTTTGTTTATGTTTTGGTACTTTATCTGTTTCTTCTACAATGTATTGGAGTATTTGTGCTCATAAAATGTTCTTATCATTTTCTGATTTCTGCAGTGCTTATGGAAATTGTGTCTTTTTCATTTCTAACTGCATTGATGTGAGTCTTTGCTTGCTACTTTGGATAAATTAGAATAAGCATTTAGCAATCTTGTTTACCATTTCAAATTTTCAATTTTCTGATTAAGTGATTCTCTTTTGTCTCAATTTCACTAATTTCTGCTCTAATCTTTGTAATTTCTTTCTGTCTTCAATTCTGGATGTGGATTATTCCTCCTTTTTTAGGACCTTCAGATGCATCATTATGTTATTTATTTTGCTTTTTTTTATTGGCACTCTCAGTTTAAGTTTCCCCTTTAGCACTGTTTTGTTGTGCCCCTTAGGTTTTGGTATACTGGGTTTCCATTGTAATTTTATTGTAGGAACTTTTAAACTTTAAGTCTGTTCCTTGGTTAATTATTCAAAAGTGTGTAATTTGCTTACTGACATACTTGCCTCACTCTATTGTGATCAGATAGGATTCAAGAGATTCTTTCCATTCCTTGTATTTACTTAAACTTCTTTATGGTCTATGTTTTGACCCAGTCTGGAGAAAATTCTGTATGCTGCAGAGAAAAAAATGTGTATTCTATTGTTTTTTGATGAAATATTCAGTTGATATCTGTTATCTCCATTTGTTTGATGGTATGGTTCAACTTTAATATTTCTCTGTTAATTTTTTGTGTTCTTGATTCTATAATAGTGAAAGTGAGCTGTTGGAGTTTCACATTATGACTCTAATACCATCTATCTGTCCTTTTATTTTTTAATCGGATTTTATTGGTACATTTTAGATACACATAAAGATCGCATTCATCATAGAGAATTTGTACCTGTACATGATATTGTTTTTTTTTATTTAAGAGAAAAAAGGCACATATAAGAAAGACAAAAAGCAAACGAGGCAAACATATGACAACAGCAATTCCAAAATAGTAATATTGTAGGTTTACAAAACAAGATGATAGGAACTTGACGATGGTTGCAATATTGCATATCATTACCTTCAACATGGTTGTTTACATTAACATATATAGACATGTAAAATTGATCTAATCATATGAGTATTAACCGATCTTACTCAATAACTGGCACATGCAGCAGTATAGTCATTTTAGTTATCTTACATATACATAAATACAGATTTATGTCTTTTTCCTTTTTCCTTCCATCTTTCCTCCTTTTCCCTTTCCCAATTACTTTTGCTCTTTGAGCAGTTTCTTACCCTTACACAGGATTTATTGTAGATTTTGGATCATATATACTTTTTCAGTTTCTTACACTAGGGAGACAATACAGTATTTACACATGTGGTTTTGATTTATCTCACTTATGAGTATGGTCTCAAGTCGTGTCCATTTACTTACAAAAGTCTCGATGCAATCTTTCTTGATACCTGAGTACTACTCCATTGTATAAAAACACCACATCTTTTATAACCATTCCTTGATTGATGGGCACTTGGGTTGTTTCCAAGATCTGGCTATTACAAATTGAGTTGCTATAAACATGGGTGCGCAAATATCACTGCGGTATGATGCTTTCCGTTCTTCTGGGAAAATGCCCAGAAGTGGGATAGCTGAGTCAAATGGGATCTCCAATCCTAGATTCTTGAGGAATCTCCACACTGATTTCCACAGGGGTTGTACCAGTCTACACTCCCACCAACAGTGGAGAAGAGTTCCTTTTTCCCCAGAGCCCTGCCAGCATTTGTTGTTGGTTGACTTTTTAACGTTGGCCATTCTTTCTGGAGTGAGACGGAATCTCAGTGTTGTTTTAATTTGCATTTCCCAAATGACCATTGATGTTGAACATTTTTTCATACATTTATTTGCCATTTGTATTTCTTTCTCTAAGAAGTGTGTATGAATCTCAGATGCCCATTTTTGGATTGGGTCCTTGAATTTTAGGGACCTGATTTCTTTTAATTCTTTATATGTTTTAGATAGGAGTTCTTTGTCTGATGAACAATTGGCTAAGATATTTTCCCAGTTTGTGGGTTTACTTTTCACTCTGTTGGAGATTTCCTTTGACATGCCAAAACTTTTTAGTGAGATGAGATCCCAGTTGTTGCTTCTGGGAAGTGTTTCCTGTGCAGCTTGATTTTTGCTCATGAACTCTCTGCCTATTCCTATGTCATCAAGATTTTTACCTACTCTGTCTTCTAATAAGTTTAGTGTCTCTGTTTTAATATTCAGATCTTTGATCCATTTGTACTTTATTTTAGTGCATGGTGATAGATATGGATCTAGTTTTAGTTTACAGCATATAGAAAGCCAGTTTTTTCAGCACCATTTGTTAAAGAGGCTATCTTTCTTCCAATGTACATGTTTGGCACCTTTGTCAAAGGTGAGGTGACTAAGTGTGTTTGTAGTTGTGGCTGTATCTTCTAAACTATTCCATTGATCTTCACGTCTGCTTTGATTCCAGTACTATGCTGATTTTATCACAGTAGCTGTGTAGTATAGTTTCAAGTCAGGGATGGTGTTGCCTCCTGCCTTACCTTTGTGGCCCAGAATTGAATTCGCTCTTCTAGGTCTCTTCTGGTTCCAGATGAATTTTAGGAATTCTTTCTCTAGCTCTGTGAGGTAGGCAAGTGGTATTTTGATTGGGATTGCATTACATCTGTGTAACTATTTTGGGAGAATGGCCATTTTCACGATGTTTATTGTTCCTATCCATGAACAGGGAATGTCTTTCCATTTTCTGAAATTCTCTTCGGTTCCCTTTTTCAGAGTAATGAAATTTTCACTGTATAGATCTTTTACTTCCTTTGTTAAATTGATTCCTAAGTATTTCATTTTTTTGGATGTTATAGTGAAGGTTGTGGTTTCCCTTATTTCTCTGTCAGTGACTTTGTTGTTTGTGTACAGGAATGCTATTGATTTTTGAGTGTTCACCTTGTATCCAGCTGCATTACTGAATTTGGTTATTACGTCTAGAAGTTTTTCAATGGATTTTGGGTGGTCTTCTATGTAGGGTATCATATCGTCTGCAAATAATGATAATTTCACTTCTTCCTTTCCTACCCTTATTCCCTTTATTTCTTTCTCTTGTCTAATTGCTCTGGCTAATATTTCCAGAACTATATTGAATATTAGTGGTGACAATGGAAATCCTTGTCTTGTTCCTGATTTTAGGTTGGAAGATTTTAGTTTTTCTTCATTTAGTAAGATGCTGGCTGTTGGTTTATGACATATGACTTTTATCAGGTTGAGATAGAGACCATCTATTCCGATTTTCTGTAGGGTTTTTATCATGGACGGGTGCTGGATTTTGTCAAAAGATTTTTCTGCATCTATTGAAATGATCATGTGGTTCTTGTCCTTGGCCCTATTAATATGGTGTATTACATTTACTGATTTGCATATGTTGAACCATCCCTGCATTCCTGGGATGAATCCCACATGATCATGGTGTATAATCTTCCTGATAACTTTCTGTATTCTATTTGCCAGTATTTTATTGAGGATTTTTGCATCTATGTTCATGAGGGAGATTGGCCTGTCATTTTCTTTCTTGGTTGGATCTTTCTCTGGTTTTGGTATTAGGGTAATACTTGTTTCCAGGAATGAGTTAGGGAGATTTGCTTCCCTTTCAATTTCATTGAAGAGTTTGAGGAGTATTGATATTGTCTTCCCTAAATTTCTTGTAGAATTCAGCAGTGAATCCATCAGGTCTTGGACTTTTCTTTGTTGGTAAGGTTCTAATTACATTTTCAATTTCCTTAGCTGAAATGGGGTTATTCAGCAGTTTTATATCATCTTGATTCAGCTTTGGTAATTCATAGGCTTCTAGGAATCTGTCCATTTCTTCTGTGTTATTGAATCTATGTGAGTAAAGATTTTTGAAGTAGGTGTTGATGATCTGTATTGCTACAGGGTCTGTAGTGATTTCGCCCTTTACATTTATCGCATGAATCTGTGTTATTTTCTTTCCTCTTTTTGATAAGGTTGGCTAGGGGTTTATCAATTTTATTTTCTCTTTCAAAGAACCAACTCTTTAATACATTAATTCTTTGTATTGTTTTATTAGTTTCAGTTGTGTTAATTTCTTCTTTGATCTTGATAATTTCCTCCCTTCTTTGGACTTTGAACTTGACTTGCTCTTCTTTCTTTAGAAATTTGGGGTGCTTCATTAGGTTGTTTATGTGTGCTCTTTCCATATTTCTGATGTGGGAGTTTAGTGCTATAAATTTCCCTCTGAAGACTGCTTTCATTGTGTCCCACAGGTTCCGGTAATTTGCAATTTGCATTTTCATTCAATTGTAGATATTGTTTAATTTCTTCTTTAATTTCTTCTGTGACCCATAGATTGTTTAGGAGAGTATTATTTAATTTCCATGTGTTTATGGGGTTCTTGTGGGGGTTTTTTGTCATTCATTTCCTATTTTACTGCGCTATGGTCAGATAATATGCATGGAATTATTTCAGTTCCTTTGCATTTTCTTAAGCATGTTTTGTGGACCAGTATATGATCTATTTTAGAGAATGACCCATGTGCAGCTGAGAAGAATGTGTATTCTGATGTTGATGTGTGGAACACTTGGTACACATCTACTAGGTCCATTTGTTCACAAGTTTGATTCAGTTTTGTTATTTCCTTGCTGATTTTTTGTTTGGTTAATCTGTCTCTCTGTGACATTGGGATGTTAAGGTCCCCTGTTATAATTGTATTATTGTTTATTTGGTTTTTCATGTCTATTAAGAATTGTTTTACATCATTGGGTGCTCCCATATTTGGTGCATATATATTTATGATTGGCATCTCTTCTTCTTGAAGTTTTCCCCTAACAAGTATGTAGTGACCTTCTTTATCTCTTTTGATCATTTTCAGTTTGAAGTTCACATTGTCTGCAAACATAATAGCTACCCCTGCTTTTTTCTGGATTCCTGTTGCATGGAGTATTGCTTTCCAGCCTTTGGTTTTTAGTCTGTGAATTTCCTTTTGAATTAAATGTGTTTCTTGTACACAGCATACTGTTGGATTTTGTTGCTGTATTGGGTATGCTATGTACCCCCAAGTCCTCACATACTTTTGATGGGGCTAAGTCTGGTGCTTGCTTGTGTTCAGTTTGCTGTACCCGCTCAGGGGTGGAACTGACATACAGTGTAAAGGAAGGCGGGTCTTCCTCTTGTTCGCTTCCTCTTCCGCCTCTCTCTCTCACCAGTGCGCCTTGTAGCCTGCAGCCGCCATGAACAGCAGGCCCACCATACCACGCTATCTTGGAGCCAACTAATGGACTGAAACTCCCAAGAAACTGTAAGAATAAACCTTTCCTTCCCTAACTTTGGGCATCAGGTATTTTGTCTTGGCAACAAGCGAAAAGTAACCAAGACAGTTGCTTAACCCACTCTGCCAGTCTGTTTCTTTTTATTGGTGAGTTGAGACTATTTACATTGATTGATATAACTAATATGTACTGACTCATCCCTGTCATGACATCTTTCTGTTGTTGGTTTTCTACATTTTCTGTTTAATTATTTGCCCTGCCTAGTGGTTTCCTTTTGTTCTGTGTTTAGGATTGCAGCTATCTTTGTCTCTTTCTAGAGTGTCTTTCAGTACTACTTGTATTGCTGGTTTGGTGGCCATAAATTTCTTCAGTTGCTCTTTGTCATGGAAGTATCTTATTTCTTCATTAATTTTTAAAGATAGTTTTGCAGGATACATCAATCTGGGTTGAAAGTTGTTTTCTTTCAGTATTTGAAATACTTCACTCCAAGCTCTTCCTGACTTAAAGATTTGTGTTGAGAAGTCTACCATGATTCTGATAGGCTTTCCTTCATAAGTGATCTGTTTCTTTTCTCTGACAACTTTTAGTATTTTGTTCTTGTCCGATACCCTTATTATTATATGTCTGGCTGAAGATTTATTTTGGTTATGGTTAATTGGGGTTCTATATGCCTCACTTACCTGTATATCGAATTCTCTTCCCATGTTTGGAAAATTTTCTGCCATTATGTCTGCAAATAGTCTTTTCAGGTCATTAGTATTGACCCCTGCTTTTTCATTTATGCCTATTAATCTTGTGTTATTTCTCTTGGCATCATCTTGCAGATGTTGAATTGTTATTTCTTGGTTCCTTGCTATTTTAAGAAATCTTTTCTTTCGTGATCATAGGCTTCCATGCTGTCTTTGAGGTCTGAGACTGTACCTTCAGCTCCATTCAAACAGTTTTGCCAAATTTCCATGGAATTTTTCATTTCCTGAATTTCCCTTTGAAGCTGTTTCATGCATTCTATTTGTGTCTTAGGTTGTTCATTCAAAGTTTCCATCATTTTCTTATGTTCTTCTATTTTTTATCTTGATCTTCTTTAGATACACACAACATTTCTTTCATAATGATTGTCATTTCAATGTTTAGCTGAGAGATTATTTCTGATTTGAGTTTCTCTATAGCTTCATGGAGTTGTTTCTTTACTTCATTTGCTATCATTTCAAAAAGTTCAGTTGTGTGACTCCCAGTGTCTTCCATTTCAGTGTCTCTTAGGTTTGTTTTCAGTGGGCTGGGGGATTGACACTGTCTCTTGACGTTTTGTTTTGTCATTTTCTTCTGGGACCTGTGTGCCTGAGCAGGCAGCCTCCCGATGGACTGCACTAGAACACTGTACTGGGTAGGCCTTCAGTCATCCAATATCCCCTTGGCTAGCCAGCGCACACTCCCAGATTATAGCACTGGACCCTTGTGTTCTGTGGTCTGTGAGGCTGGTCATGTATTCCCCTGATGTACTTTGTTGGGTTACTCTGGGATGCTGAACTGGACAAAGTTTATATCCTCCCTGTAGCTAGCAGGGTCACACCCCTGGTGCCTGTTGTCAGGGTCTAGAACCTGGCTGTGTAACATACACAACCCCTGCGACCCAGAAGGCTAGCAGAGACACAGCCCTGGGGTGTGTCCCTGGACCTTGAGCCTGGCTGGGTGGAGTTTGGGACCTCTGGGACACAGGTGGCTAGGTGGAGTGCACCCCAGAGTGTGGCACCACCTGGACCTTGGGTCTGGCTGCAAGGAGTTCAGAGCCACTAGAGCACAAGGCAAGCCAAGCTGAGTCCCAGGCATATAGTGCTAGGGCCTCCTCCTGGTTGGGCAGGTTCGCAACCTCTAGGACCTGCTGCACAGCTGCACCCCTGAAAAATGGAGCTCATGCTTTGTGCTCTGATGGGCAGAGCTCAAGTTCTCTAAGGCCCTGTAGCTACGCTGGCCACTCCCTGATGAGCAGCTCTGGGGCTCTGGGCTGGGCTAGGCTCAGTACCTCTGTGTCCTGTGAGGCTGGCCAGGCATTCCCCTGATGGGCTGAGCTGAAAAGCTGGGCTAGTAGAACTCAATCCTCTATGCAGCTAGTGGGGACCCACTCTTGGAGTGTTTTGCATGAGCCTCCACCTTACTGGGTGGGGGTTGGAACCTCGGGGACCCAGGCGGCTAGGTGGAGTGCACCCTGGAGTGTGGCACCACCTGGACCTTGCATCTGGCTACGAGCACATGATACTGTTTTAATCCCAATCTCTTATCCTCCCTTTAAGCCCTTCTCCCTCCCCATTTCAAAAGCTTTGTTTCCATATTTTCCTTATTTTCTTGTTTATTTTTTACTTTTCTGTGCTTTCCTTTCCACCCCCCCACCTTGTTCCCTTCCTCATTTATCTGTTCTTTATATACATTGCTTTTTGTTTTATGAAATTGAGTGCACTGTCACTTGGTACATAAACACTTACAATTTTTATGTCTCCCCTTACCTTCTTTTTCTCTTTTGACTAGATTTGGCTTGAAGTTCACTTTGCTAGAAAATAGGATAAATAATCCTGCCTGCTTTCAGGCTTTGGTTGCATGGAATATCAGCTATAAAGAAGGATCACAATGAGGCTTTTATAGGTAAATAGATGCAACTTGAGACCATATTCACAAGTGAAATAAATCAAACTCACATATGTAAATACCATATTGTCTCCCTAGTGTAAGAAACTGAAAGAGTAAATAAGATACAAAATCTTCAGTAAATATGTTGAAGGGTAAAAACTACCCAAAGGGGAAAAAGTAATTCAGATAGGGAAAAGGAGAAAACAAGGAAAAGAGAAAAGATATAAATTTGTACACATACTCTTAAAATAGCTCAGAGCTTTGTGTTGCTAATTCTATTAGATCTTGAAACAAATCAGTTAACATTCATAGGATTAGATGAATTTTGCAAGTGTACGTCTAGTAATCTGAGTAACACTTTTGAAGATGACTATGCAAAATAACAATCTTAGTTATGCTCCTACCACTTTGTTTTGCAAGTTGTATTGTCATAGTTTTGGGCTCTTTGCTATGTTTATTTATTAGTCTCTTTTGTTTACTTGTTTTGCTTGTAGTTTGTTATGTTTTGTTTTGTGTTTCCCTCTAATATAGAAAGGATAGATGTACATGTATGGGGTTATACATGCCTAGAACTTCTCAAATGAAATCTCTAGTTCTAGCTTCTTGAGGAATCTCCACACCAATTTCCACAGTGGTTGCACCAGACTACACTCCCACCAACAGTGGAAAAGAGTTCCTTTTACCCCACGGCCCCTCCAGCCTTTGTTATTGATTGATTTCTTGATCTAGATCACTCTTTTTGGGGTGAGATGGAATCTCAGTGTTGTTTTAATTTCAATTTCCTGAATGACCATTGATGTTGCACATTTTTTCATATATTTATTCATACATTAATTTATGAAAAAATAAATATATGAAAAGTGTGGCTCAGTGTAAAAACTCTGGGTTTAAATCCTAATGCTGCAAATATATGAATATAAATTTTTACATGATTATAAAATTTATGAAAAGGAATATAAATTAAAGTGGAAAATAAATCAAAAAATCTTTTGTCACTGTAACTAGCTATAATAAGACACTCTTGCTGAAGTAAATACAGGAATGTTGGTAATGGTGCTGATGAAAATAATGAAGATTATTTTCTAATATATTTTCATGTATTAAGTGTTAATAAGGGGTCAGGCTTCATTCTAAGAAAATCATACATCTATTCAATTTTACACCACAGGCAAGTTGGTGTTACAAATGTCCCATTCCCACCTTGTCTCAGAGACATTGAAACTCTGAGGAGTAAACTAATTCATTGCTCAAAATAATCATTAACTAAAGAAAACACCATGACTTAGAAATAATATGGGCATAACTTTTTGTATGAACCCAAATTCAAATCACACTACTAAGGAGGAACCTGAACTAGAAGTTAAACAAATGTAGAAAAGTATCAAATATACTGCTAATAAGGATTTTAAAGGAAAGAAAATATGCATCCATTCAACAAAAAATGTACTTTATTCCGAAGTGAAAGAAAAGTTACAATTCCTTTGGTGGTAAAAATCACTGCCCAGATGCCACACTGACACACAGGACATCATCTGTTGGAGACAAAGGAGACAGTTGTTGTTTTTTCTGCCAAAAGCCCAGGATATTGACACAGCCGAGAACTTCTTACACCATACAAAGAATTATTGAGCTGCCAGGAATCTTCACAGGTAGATTACAGGATAAAGGATTACAGGATGTGACAGCCTTTGAAGAAAATAGGACGGTCTTGCTACAGAAACAGATGAGGCAATTTTCCTCCTCTTTTCATAACCTAGATGAATTTTGAAGCTGTTACTTGCTCTTGGGTGGGCACTTCTGCTGGCAGGGTGGGGGAGGTTGCACAGGAGGGCATTTCGGTTGTGGAGGTGGGCATGGCTCAGGGCACTTTGGAGGTGGGCACGGCTCAGGGCATTTTGGAGGTGGGCATGGCTCTGGGCATTTTGCGGGTGGGCACTTTGGAGTTATGACCACAGGAGGTGGCTGGCAGGGCTGCTTGCACTGCTGCTGTTGATAGGACATTTTCTTGTATCTCAGAATCTGAAAGAAGTATATGACAGTGTTCAGAAGAAGGGATTCACATAGAAAACATTTGAAAAATCTTTTGCACTATCATGTCATATTTTTGCTCTCTCTTGGAACATTCTTGAGTCTCAAATTCCCTTTTACAACTTTCTGGCTTCTGCCACTAAAGCAATTTACCTTATCAGATTTGGGAAAAGTCTTCTTTTATTTTGTGCCATTTTCCCAAAGAAAGTTTCTCTATGCCAAAGAACCTGGTAATTTTACTGTGGTGAAAATAATATCTTCAAGAAAGGCAGTCACAAGTTTCAAAGTCTTGTGAAATCCCAGTAGATTGACTGGGTAACAACCAAAGGGCCCTTGGGGAAGAACTAAAGGAACTCTTAACTGCTAAGAGAAAAATCTTTTATAGAGACACTGAAAAGATATGGAAAAGAAAAAAGAAAAAAACTTGTTCTATTGTAATTCAAATGACACATTCCCTGTCATCTTGTTTTCCATGTGAACATCAAACTATCTACCAATAAGGCAAAAGCAAGCCAGTACATTATATCATTGAATCACAGTCATAAATTTCCCTTAAGTAAATAACATCCTTCCTGTAATCACACTTTGAATTCACCCAAATTGTTGTGCCCTTTTAAAATTCAATACCTAAGAAGAACACACAGAAAATCTAAAGAAATCAGACTCACCAAGTTCTCTAAGGCAGACTGGAGTTTGAGTACCAGGAATTTGGTAGTTGTTCATCAGAGGACCTCTTTATATAGCTTGTTGCCCCACCCAGCAGGAAATGGAAGTTCTAAACACTGGTTCAGCCCAGCAATTCCCTAATCAAAATGCAAATTCATTCATAACTGGCTTGACAGGAACTCTGGTAAATAGAAAATACACTGTTCCTGCATCTCCATGTAATGGTAAATCCTGGTGACTCAGAGACCCTACCACCTTAGCATTTTAGTTTCAGTTAACTGATGACTGGTGGAGAATTTGATGGATACCATAACTGTCAGTCAAACGCTGTCTTCTTGATTTGAGACAATAAAGACTTTCTGTCTTTCAGCTTCCTTCAGTCTTAAGACCCTTTGATGTGTTTTTTCCCCTTAAACACATTTCTATCTACCCTTTCGTCATGCTGTTTGCCAGGGAGCTGGAAGAAAAGTGAGATGCGAAACCAACCTGAGGTCTGGACCCTGTTTTGCCAATGACAAGCTGTGCGTCCCCGCAGCAGGTTACATCTCCTGCTTGGTTTGAGATTTTATCTGTGAACAGAGGAAATAAATTCTTAATTCTCAAAGTGAGCACTGACTTCAGTGAGCTGTCTGTGAACCCTATTTCAGGCTGAAATTTTCCTCCACCTCCTTCTTTCATTCAGATGATCCCAAATTTGACCTATGGTTTTGCCTTTTAGTGCAATCTTCTCCCTGCTTGTACATGCACTTTTCTGCTATTAGAGATTTTGATTTCAGAGTGGGACCAACCTACTCAGTGCTTTTGTCCTTCCTTAAGAATGTGTGATTTAGTTTCCCCATTTTGAAAAAAAAAAAACCTCAATCATCACTTTAAACAACCTATAAAAGTAAGTAAAAATCACTACACTCATTCTATACTTATTTCTTGAACCACACCTGTATGGTCTCCTTGGTATTCCTTCCAGTACAGAAGAAATTGCAAAAAATGCAGAGCATTTTATGGGAATTGCTAAGCGTACATTTGGAGAGGGGTGAGGGTCATAACATTAAGTGTATAAAATTGGGACAGATATACGAACTTAGGCCCATCTTCTATGTTGGTTTGCTCTCATACTGTTTCCAACGAATTATTAAATCTATGAAAAATAGTGCTTTCTAACACTGATTATTGCATGTTTATTCCTTACTCTTTCCACAAGCTCCTAGTCCTCACTATTTTCCTCTCACTTCCCAATGCATCTCTTTTGTTTGTGCACTTTTTCACATCTTGGTCACTTGAGACATATTGTATCAATGTGTTCAGGAGCTAGTTCTTTCATGCTTTTAAAACTGTTCATGCAATCAGTAAGATTGACTAAATCTTGCGAGCCACATATTTTGAAGGATGATGCTAGGGCTTCCAGGTCTTAGTTAAGCAATCAGGAAGAAGCCTATGAGTGTGGCTTTCTAAGTAGAGGAGAAAGAAAAAATAATGAGAAAGAAGAGGAAGAGGAAAGACTCCAAATGTCTATACAGTCACCACCCATGCTCCAGAAACTGCAGGAGACATTGAATCATAACAGCCTAGCCTCTGCTCTGTACAGAACAGGGAATTCCTAAGATTGTCATTTCTCTCTGCAATAATGAAGGTGTTTTTATCAAGATGGCAACAGGTCCTGATTGCAAGGACAGAGCCCAGGTGTTTACATATAGTGTCATCAGTGCATGGCTCATGTTGACTATTACACATGCCAATTAACAAAGAGAATTTAAAGTGACTTCATTCAATATTTTTCCCACTACTCCTCATAGCCTCCTAGCTAAAACACAAATTCTCAAAGAACTTTTTGATTTCTAGCATCTAAAATTTGAGAATTAATTGGCGAAATGTGATTCCTGTCAGGTAAGGTAATTTTGGTTATAGATGAAGACTTTTTCTGGATATAGAATACTCAGGAGAGCTGCCCATCGTGTCAATGGAGACACTAAAGTCAAGGAGACATTAGTCACCTAGAGGTTGAGGCAGTGACTCAGTGCTCTTGAGTTCCTCACAGGTAAGCTAAGGAAGAGCTGCCAAAAGTTGAAGATGGCATCTAATAATAGAAATTTCCCCAAGTTTAAGCATTCAAGACCTGAGACAGGAGGAACACATGATAATTCACACCGGTGTACACACGCACACATACAGAAGCATGCACGTGTGCACATATGCAATGCACACACACACATGCACACTTATATGCGCACAACATGGCTTTTATATGTCTACCTATCTGTTAACATTATACATGTATGATGAATTTAGTTTTATAACCTTGAAGAGTCAAATAGCCTTTGTTTTAATCCTATTTCTCAATGTTTTATTTCTCAATGTTTAAAGGATTCTACTATGTATCATTACTGTACGAAAAATGACAAGAAATGACTTTGATTTTTCCTGATATTGCTTTATTTTATCTCACTTTTAATTACTCTACCTTATATAGCACTAAACAAAACAGTTCCTATAAATGAAGACACTATAATATTATATGTGAAGATAAAAATAAAGCCACAGGAATTGTGATAAATTTTTCCTGTCACGCTAAGATAAATAGAAACTATAAGCCCGATTGGATTACTGTCCTCTGTTTTTATTCCTGAATGTAAGGATCATTCATCCTTTCATAAAATTGCTGAATTGCATAAATCACGACTCATTTATTGTATAATTTTTATGATGATTAAAGAAAACAAGCTAGAAAATGAATATTATAAAATATTCAAATTATAATTAAAAATTTTTAAACACAATGAAGTGCGTTTAACAAATATTCATGAAAAAAGTTGATAACTATAACAATAATAACAGATAATAATTTAAAAAGTTATTATATTTGACTGATATAATTATAGATATATTTTTATTTTCTGCTTCACTGTTCTAATAATACTTCACCTAAGTATCCATCAATGACAAGCAGAAAGAAAATCTGGTGCATAGTGAAATATTTGGTCAAAAAAAGAAGTTCTCACGTGACAATATGGATAGACATGGATGACAATACCTTAAGTAAAGTAAACAAGGTACATAAAGACCATGTTGCACGATCTCATTTAAACTTTGAATCTGAAAATATTGATCTCTTAAAAGTCGATAGCAGTATAGTGGTTATAATATGCTAGGAAGAGTTTTAGGGAGAGTAAAAGAGAAAGAGGCTGTTCACTATTGTTAGAGGCTGAAAAAATATGTTTAGTATTCTATTGAACTATAAATAACAACAATGTATGGCACATTTCAAAAGGGTGAGAAGAAAGGATTTTGGTTTTCTAACACAAGGAAATGATAAAGGCTTTATTATCTGGGTGAAAGATATGCTTACACTGATTTGAACATTACACAAACTACACATGCACTGTATTGAAATATCACTACACATGCACTGTATTGAACATTACACAAATTACACATGCACTGTATTGAAATATCACACAATATCCCATAAATACATATAATAAAATAGAATATTATGCAACTATAAAGAATGAAATCCTGATACATGATACCACATAGTCGAATCTTGAAAACCTTGCATTAAGTGAAATAATGAGATACCAAAAGATAAATACAGTATGGTTCCACTCTATAATTTAGCTAAAATAATCAAGTTCTTAGAACACAAAATAGAGTGGAGGTTATCAATGGCTGGGGAGAGGGAAGGGTTGGAAGTTCTGGTTTAATAGGTGCAGAGTGTTTAATAGGCACAATCTAAAAAGTTCTAGAAATAGACAATGTGAATTATTGCATGACATTTGAATATACTTAATGGCACTAAAACATATTTTTAATAGAAAATTGTCTTCTCTGTATTTTACATTGATGCCAAAGGATTATTTCAGAGACTGAAAAAAGAGGGACATGGATCAAGAACATTAAGAATTTTCCATCAAGAATTCAAAATTTCACCCAGCACTTGGGAGGCTGAGGTAGGAGGAGCGTTGTGAGTTCGAGGCCGGCCTGGGCTACAACGCGAGCACAAAGCCGGCCTGAGCTACACAGTGCGACCCTGCCTCAAAAAACTAGGGCTGGGAGTTTGGCTCAGTGGCTTAAGCACCTGCCCTGGCAGGCTTGAGGTTGTGAGTTCAATTGCCAGTACCGCAAAAAAAAAAAAAAAAAAAGAATTCAAAATTTCAGATGTCTTTCAATCTTCTTACACTAATTATTTGGTCACAATATTAAACTAAAATTCAGTTTTACTATAAGAACCTTCTGAATCCAACACAAAGCTAGATTGTCTTTGTAATTATTGAAGACATTGAAAAAAGTTGTTTAAAATATGAAATAGTTGGGAGTTGTGGAGGTGGCAACCTGACAACATGAAGCGCAGACCCTACAGGTAGAGGCAGCTCTGCGACATGGCCGTGCTGTGCTGGAGGAGTAGAGCTTAGTGTTGTCCTTCTCTTCTGCCTCTGATGCAGTTTGATACTGTGGCTGCATATTTAGAGGACAATATCATGGATGATGAGTTTCAGTTATCACAGACAAATTTCATGAACGAGCACTACCAGGAGTTTGAAGACACAGAAGTATAAACCGATCATACACACTCATTTTTAATAAATACATTTCTCCAGTGGAAAACTATTTTGAGAGGCAGCTACTGGAGTACTTCCCAGGATTCGACACGCTTCCATGAGAAAGTTACAGCACCATAACAATGAGGTGGCTGGTGACATCTTCAACTTGCTGCTCACATTGACAGATTTTCTGACTTTTAAAGAAATGTTTCAGGACTACAGAGCAGAAAAGGAAAGCTGAGGGCTGGATATAAGCAATGGTTTAGTGCTGGCATTGTTGTGCAAATAATTTAATATATCAGCTTCCCAGAACAATCTGCAGCACTAGGTAATAGATGAGATCGTAATGAATATCACCAGCTCATTAGGCTCAGAGAGCATTCAACTGATGGTAACAGAAGAATCTATGTTGGAAAGATTGATTGTTCTGTAGCCTTTCATTGATGGGTCAGAAATAGGACCTGACCAACCTGGCCATGTTTCTCCTAATACACCTTCCTGTATTCAGTAACCCCAGCGATTCTCCCCATGTGGAGATCTTGCTCAGGTGCTTCTGAGACAAGCTGTTTTGGAGCAAGCCTTTGGCCAGCCCTTCCCCTCCAACTCCCGCCACACCCTCCAGCATGCATGCTGATGTGACTGTCGGCAGCAAGGAATAGACCACCCTCACCAGCCCTGTGTTTCAGCAGGCTTGGCATGAGTCCTTTGTGTTTTCACCAGTCTCTTACATAGGTCAGAGTTTCAGTGCTTCATCTTCAATGGGATTTTTGTTAGGTGGTACCATACTAACCCAGGGAGTCACTCACCTCAGCCTGCAGCCTGGGCTGAGATCTTGGAATCTCCTATGACTCTTGTTCCTGGCTACAGGAAACAATGGAGAGAGACACTCTTTATCTGAAAGTTCCATTGATAATTGATACCCAGTGTTATATTTGTAGTCTTTGTAAAACTGTCTTCTGCTGATCCTAATGTAATTTCCCCTTCTCAAAGTCACTTCTGAATGCCATTTTCAAAGAAATCTTTTTATAGATGAATACTCAGGCTAATTTAGTGAATATAATCTTGTAACTTCTATGATCATCCACTTAAGGATCAATGTATTATATGCTGTGTGCTCATTACTTGTGAGTGCTGCGTAAGCAAAAGTGGTCTCCGCGTTGGTGTACCTCTTCTATTGGTGCCGTGTATGGATGTGTCTGCTGGAAATAGACTAATCTACCCTACTATTGTAGCATGTCAAGTATGTTTCTGCAAATTTGCTCCAAATCCTTTCTGTATTAGACACGTTGTCGGGTTTCTGTTGGCATAGGTAGAGATTCTGCACTTTCTTCTTCTAGTTCAAACCTCTCCTCCCAACATGGTGCTTTCCTGCCCAACTCAACCTGAGTGGGAGTGGCAGACACTGCATGGGTTACTGTCAGATCTGACTTAGCACAAAGTTTGGTAGATGATTATTGACCTGGAAACATATGCTGCATCTCTACAAAGAAAAAAAAAAAAGCAGTGCAGTTCCTAATGTGAACTTTTGATTTCATTTTTTTAGAGTAAAATAAAAACCTTTAATACTTTACACTGTACTTGGGTATTCTGGTTATAAAGACAAGCTGCAAACTATGTGCTTTCTGTACAAATGCATTGTTTATTTATGTGACATGAGTAAAACTTCAGGTATTAATGAAAAAAAAAAATGAAACAAAGCTTGAGACCTCAAGTCCTTTTTATACAAATGTTCAAAGGACAATTTTTCCAATTATATCAACTCCTAGACCTAACACTGTAAAGCCACTTTTTTTCCTTTCCCTGATTCTACGTGTTTCCTTCTCAAGGCCTTGATTCTGCTCCCTGAAAAAAGCTCCTGTTTGCTATGTTATGCTGCATATTGTCTCTTTCTTGATTAGATAACTTTTGCAGCTCACTGTCCAACCAAGTGTAGTTTTAAGGCTCTCAGATACATGTTTCCCTTTGTTCTTTTGAGATCCAATTTCTGAGTTACACGGATAATAAAATTCCTCAAAAACTTAACAGACTTGCACTGTACTTGCTTCTTGTTAGTTCTGTATATCATAACTAAACCCAAATTGCTTTTCCAGAAAAATCTCTTATGCTTATTTACTTCTTTTTTTCTATATACTTTTTTTTTTCTCAACTATAGTTTCTTTGACACTATTTGGATAAAAATAAATATTGGTGGGAAAGCATTTAACCTTAACTGAGTCTTGGCTACAAACCTGAGTTAATGGACTTTTGTCTCTCAAAATTATTTTTGATTTTCTCTTTCATTTAATATCTAGTAGTTAGCTTTCCCAATGCTACCGTTTTCTGATTTCTCTGATTGCCTTTCATTTATCATTACAAAAGAGCCAGTATCTCCTTCCCTTCACTCCCCTCACCCTTCTTTCTCTCACTCTGTCTGTCTCTGTCTCTCTCTTTCTCTCTCTCTCTGATTTGCCACCATGCAACATTCTCAGCCCTTGTTTTCCATTTATTTGATTTTTTTTCTTGAAACAGGAGACAGAACCCCAGGTCTCGCTCCATCTCTAAATTGTCTAGACTAGGATTAAATTTGCAGTCTTCCCGCTTCAGCCTTTGAGAGTCCTGGGATTGCAGGTATGTGCCACCATGCCTTGTTTGTGTCTAGTTTCTTTAACATGGCACATTATTTTAAAGATTTATCCATGTAACTGATTGTACCTTTATTATTTCATTTTATTTGTAAATAACATTCCAGTGCATAAACGCACTACATTTGGTTTATCCATTCATCTGTGAATGCGCTTTTGTATTGGTTCCATTTTCTTGCTATTATCAATAATAGTGCTATTAATTTTCGTGTATTTTTGTGGACATGTTTTCAATTCACTTATGTATATTCCTAGGAGTAGAATTTATATATAACATAGTTCTGTGCTTTACCTTTTGAGAAAATATCAAAACATTTTGCAAACTGGTTACACTATTTCAACCCAACAGCACCCATTGAGGTTACCAATGTCCCTAAAAAAAAGAATGTCACCTTTTTTAAAAATTATAGCCACATTGATGACTGTGAAAGAGTTTTCTTATGGTTTTGTTTGCCATTTCTCTAATAACTACTGATAGTCACATCTATCCATGTCCTTAAAGGCCATTTATATGGCTTCTTTGGTGATATGCCTACTCATCCTTTGTTCCTTTTTAATTGTGCTTTATTTTTTATTGTTATGGATTATTTATATACAATGAATAAAAGTTATTATTGAGATACAAAATTTAGAAATATAATCTCATTCTTTGAGTTGTCTTTCATGTTTTTGATGCTACCCTTTAAAGCAAGAAAGTTATTAATTTTGAGAGGGTCTGATTTATTTATTTTTGCTTTTGTCACTTGAGCTTTTGATATCATATATGAGAAAACATTGCCCAATTCGAGGTCATGAAGATTTATACCTCTATTTGTAAAAGGTTTATAGTTCTTACATATTTAGTTCTGTCATTCATTTTCAGTTAATTTTTGTACACAGGATGAGATTTTGATCTATTCTTTTGCATGTGACTAACCAATTGCCCCACTGTCACTGATTAAAGAAAAGAATATGTACGATAGTCTTGTTGAAAATCAGTTGACCACTAATGTTGAGGATTTGTTTCTGTCTTTTTTATTTTATTGTATTGTCTTGACTATTGTAACTGGTAGCAGGTTAAACATTGTAAAGTGTGACTCACAATTTTTAGAAAAGAATTTTTTCATACAGATTTGTAGTATACAATGATTGCATTTAACATGGGGAATTGGTACACGTACACAGCACATCCTAGTTCTTTTGCTTCCCCTCTCCTTCTTCTCCCTCTGCCTCCCTCTATCTCTTAGTTCCTTTCCCATTTACAAAAGATCTATATCCCTGTTTCCTATTATCTAACTTTCAATTTGTTCTTTAAATTATTTATGACTTTCATTTCTCCTACAACATTTGTGCTTGCTTCTCTAATTTATTTCACTTAATATTATGGTCTTGGGGTATTTCTGTTTTCCTACAAATGTCTAAAATTTGTCCTTCTTTGTGGCAGAGTAGTAATCCACTATGTATAGATACCATATTTTCTTTATTTGTTCTTCTGTTGATCAACATATAGGCTGCTTCCAAGTTTTAAGTATTATGAGCTGTGATGCTATGAATATGGGTATGCATGTATCACTACTCTGATTTTTTGAACTGTTTTGAGAAGATACCTAAAAGGGACAGATCTGGATAGAATATAATTCCTAATTTTAGTTTTTGCTTTGTTGTTATTGTTGTTGTTGTTGTTTGGTTTGAGGGATGTTGTTTTTTGTTTTTTGGTATAGAGGATCAAACTCACAACCTCATGCTTGCCAGGCAGGTGCTTGTGCCCTGAGCTAAATTCCCAGCCCTAATTTTAGTTTTTCGAGGAATCTTCATTCTGTTTTCTACAGTAGTTGTACTAATTTACATTCTCACCAATAATGTAGAAGGGATTCTTTCCCCTAACATCCTCACTGGCATTTGTTATTATTTGAATTCTTAATGATAGACATTCTTTCTGGAATAAGATGGAATCTTTGAGTTGATTTAATTTGCATTTCTCTCTGGCTAGAGATGTTGAATTTTTTTTTTTAATTTTATACAAAAGGAAAGCAAGAAACTAAAACAAAACAATTTCACAACCAGCCAACAAGACAGTAATAAAACAACTGCACATTACTATATTCCCATAAGTTATTTAAGATAAAAAAATACAGATAAGAAACATTATCCAACAAATCATTAACACAAAACTTTTGCCTCAATGCATTAAGAGAAACCTGCTATATGACTATCTTTTTTGTTATGATTGCTCTATTGTTTTCAAATAAACACTTCATATTAAAAATAAAATCTGAAGTTGACCCTGAGAAAACTACTTTCACTCAAAATTCTTTTTCTATAACTGTCTTAACTTATTTTTTATATACATAGATTTTAGTTCATCACACCAGAGCAGCAATGCGATAGTTACATATGTGTGACTTATTTAGTTCACTGAGAAGTATACTTTCAGTACTCATCCATTTAAGAGTGAAAATGTGTAGTTTATTGTTCTTTATAGCTGAGTAGTATTCCATTATGTAGAAATGCCACATCTTTTTTATCCATTCCTCAGTTGAGGGCCATTTAGGTTGTTTCCAAGATCTAGCTATTAT
>RJWM01026328.1:0-28233 GCA_004363535.1 Dasyprocta punctata | reverse complement strand
ACATACACACACATGCAGACACCGTATTTGGACTGACTTGGTTGTTTACTAGTTCCTTCAAAATGAATATCTTCATAATGTTAAAGATTTTATAGGGCTAGAGAGGACAGGTCATAAAATCTACAAGTTTTCTAGGGCTGTAGAGATATTACATTATAAATTTCCATTCTAAAGTAGAGAAATGGTTCCAGAAAGGATAAATGAACTAGCCAAGTCATAAATAGCTCATAGCAGAGCTGAAGTTGAACTCTTTGAACATTTCTCTATTTTATAGACTCCATGTTCTTGCAAATAACCTGCATGGTAGTGGCTTTATCTCTAAGATTATTCTCTTAGAAAAAGGCAGCTATGTATTGTTAGCAGTGCCATATAAAACATTTCTTTTAAATTCCAGAGAAATCTGGAGACTTTAATTAAATTCAACAAATATTAATCTAATAATTTATCTGTGAATAGACAGGAAGACAATGAAGAGAAAGATGTTCAGATAGGGCATAAACAAATGAGAGATTGTTATTTTGTAAATACATTTGATGAGCAAATAATAGTTGTTTGGAAAGATATAATCCTTTGCCCTTAGTGATAACTTATTTTTAACAAGTACCAACTATATATTCAATTTAGCAAGCATAAGCTAAAGTAGAAATAACAGACAGGATGACATCAGTCTATGAAATGATAAAGTGAGAGACTGAAGAGATGTTAACCAGATGAAAATTTAAAATATGCCCAATTCTTTATTTTATCATAAGATAGGAAGTTAAGTATCTATCTGTCTTTTTTCCACCGGTTCTTCAAAATCCAAGAAATTGTATGCGGAAGACTTTAAAGTTTCTCAACATCTGTCTCACAGGGAGCTTTTCTTTGGTGTTTCAATTAGAAATGAGATCATTGATTTCGCCTCAAGCACTGACAGAAAAGATGAAAAAACAGATTTTTCCTCAGAAATGTACTTGGTCTGTGTTAAGAATTAATACCAAACATTTTCAATTGGGAACAGTTTATATTCCTTTTAATGTCCACTATTTAGCATAATTTTCATAAGAATCAGCAACTAATACCTTCCTGCTGTTTTTACTGGCCTTTGAAGTAGTAGAAATGAAATCACTCAAAGCATTTCGTCCTAATGCTGAGTTCATGATACTTGTAGAAGCTGATCTCACATCCCTGTCCAAAAGGGGCCGAGGCTGAAACACCGTCATCCTTCATCATTCAGACACGGCAGTCGCCGCATGACTGCTGACACTCTCAAAACCCAGCCCGTATCACATGCAGTTTATGTCTGGCCAGCCAATCCTGGTCCTTCTCCGGGACTGTAAATACTTTGGACCACATCCCGCAGCCTTCATAGAGCAGCAAGACTCTGAGAACCGGTGTCTCCAGGGAGCCAACAGCAGGACTCTCATTCTGAGGATCGCATCAGTACTGACCCTTGACAGAACCCTGTCTCACCAGCCTCTCCATCCTTATTCCTTGTGCCACATGACAGACGCAGCGAGCCTTTGATTTTCAGAGAGATTCCCAGGAGGATTAGGAACTGGCAGGCAATTGTTCCCCCTCTGCCTTTCTCATGGTATATGAACAACTTCAAATAGAGATGAACTTTATGTATGAAGACATAAAGAGCTACTGTCTTTCGGTAGCGGAGCCAGATATGCTTCTTATGCTAAGTGCAAAGGACAAATCTTTCTAAAAGAGACTCAGACCGTGTGCTGATTTTGCTCAGGCCACTTTTCCCTTGAACCCTCACATGGAATTAATTGTGTTTAGCTCTGTCTTTGTCCAGAGAGTCAGCACAATTTACAAAAGGCTTAGAATGAATTAAAGATCAAAGAATGGGGACTTTGTAAAGAAACCTATGTTATTGTGTAATGCTGGTTAAATTCATCCCTTCACATTCCCAAGCAGTAGTCAATTTTGAATTCATTTAACATTCTTTAAAATCCATCTTGATTCTTTTTGTCTCCCTCAACCTTAGGGGAATGTGTTTTAGTTAATAGTTACTTTTGCACGGATAACTGCCTCTAAACCCAATGCAATACACTCTTATTGACTTATATTGTTTTTATGGTATAAATGATTATTCTCAACATAATAATTTTTTGTTGTTATGATTGTCTTTGAGACGGGTCTCATTGTGTAATTCAGGCTGGCCTTGAACTCACTATGCAGCCAAAACTGGCCTTGAGCTAGTGGTGAGGCCTCCTGCCTCCCGAGTGCTGAGATTATAGACGTGTCACCACACCTGGCCTGTAATTTATATATGCCTTTTTCCAAGGGGCTGTAACAAGTGCTAAACAAAAGAAAATTATTGCTTATTGACCTTCATGCCATAGATCTAGTTTCTATAATATGAAGATCCAAATTGAGACATAATAGAATAAAAAGACAATTAGAGACTTAATTTAGTAGTAAAGTCCTAGATGGGTCTTTATCAGTAGCACCTGAGGTGAAGCCTTTGTAGTAGCTTTTAAGTTCCCAGAACTAATATTCTGAGCTCTCCTACACCTATGACACTGAGCTAATCTCAGTCACAGAGCAGTTGTTTGTGGGAATCTGGTAGCTTATTCCTTTATTCATTTATCTACCTTTATTTGGAAATTTTTTAAATTCCCCAGTCCATCACGGGGCCCTCAGTGTAGGACTGTCCTATTGAATATGCCTGATGAACCCTGACGGGTACGGAAATTCAGATTATTGTCCTTGACAGTGATGAGTCTGCTGTGCTCTGTGTTTGGTTGCGTGTCGTGAGCATGCTGGAAACTGCAGACCCCGCCTTCCAAGGGCATATGAATAACAGGACCAGCTCTTCGTCAGACAGTGGCTTCTGCATTACATAATCAAAAATGAAAGAGAATGCATAAATAGCATGTTTATTCTTAAATCACAAATGTTTTCCAGCTTTGTGATCCCAAGAGTTGCTACAAACAATCATGAGTACTCCATCTGTATTAGTGTGATCAGGGGACAGATTGCTTCTTGCCATGATGGATATTGCTCCCCAGAGACAAACTGGGAATTTCCAATTTACATAAACATTTTTTTTTCCAGAAGTTCCCTTTCACATCATTTGTTTTGAGCTTGGGCAGCCGTTCTCCAGAGAAAAAAGTGGTATGTAGTAATAATATCACGTTAGCAAAGTCTTTGTGTTTACTGAACACTTTAGAGAGAATCACACACACACACACACACACAAGGCCTTGTGAGCTGACTAGTCCTTCACATTTCTTGGCCTCACTACCCTATGGAGACTTTATAAAAACTTCAGACTGTAATCATCCCCATGCAGGGTGGCTTGCAGTGAGTCACCCCAGGGCTGGGCTTGTGACAGACCTCGTGTTTACCTCCTAACTCCACTTCCGCACCTCTCTACCGGTTCTTCCTTTGCAGGCCATGGAAATGAGTGAAAAGGAAAATTCCCTGTAATCAGTGGAACATTGTTCTCATTTTTTAAAGGTTCCTCTTGTAGAGTCAGCAGGATTGAAGTGGTTATGCCGTGGAACGTTTTGGCATCCCCGTTATATACCAGACACTGTGTTCAGTGAATCCTCCCAATCGCCCCATGGCCAGGCACTGGCTGGCCGGGAATTGAGCTGGTAACAGTCCATGAAACTAGACCCTTTTCACCTGTGCCATTGCTGCCTGGGCCTGTGTTTCTAGTCTGGTTACTTTTTCCAAACTTGTTTTATTAATCCAATAGCAGGAAAGATGACTGAATTGGAAAATAAATTAGGATGTATACCTCCCTTTATCTTTATCAAATCTAAACTTTTGCCTCATCCAACTATCTGTGAACTTAAGCTTCTTGTTAAGAAGCATTGTGCGAGCTTTTGGGGACTGTAGAGGTCCTTGATTTTCTGTGGTGTAGGAGGGGACTCCTCAAGGGAGTACTTAAGTATTTCTTTCCTGAGCTGCAGGAACCTTGTGATGTCTGTGCCATTTCACCCTAAAAAGAACAAAATTTGGAGTTATATACGGTGGTACCTTGGTTCACAACTGTTTTTGTTTGCAAACAATTTGGTTCACAGACAAAAGCATTAGGCAAGATGTTGTTTGCAAACTCTGTATCAGGTGACAAACGTGACCACAGCCATCTTTCCCACATGAACATGAATGTGGCCATCTTTTCCAGAATCATAGAATGAATTAAGTTCATGAACCGAGGTACCACTGTATATATTCTTATATATGTCAATATTTAAAGTCTTAACTGATGATTCAGACCCTAATAGCCTGGGACCCACAGCTATAAAGAGACAGAAAGTGAATAAAGTCCTTGGGAGGGAAATATGATGCAGATTTTTTAAAAATATATGTTACATCAAAGCCCAAGGTTTTTTTTATGTCTGTTGGCGTATCTAGGGTCATGAAAGAAGCCAGGGACAGGCACAAGTTCGAACCTGGCTCTGCAGTAACTTACTCTGTGACCTTAAGCAGGTCACTGAAAACCTCCTTTTCTATTTGTAAGTAGAAACTGTGACAGGTGCACAACATAAAATCTGGATAGTTTTCTTTCCTTAAGTATTTAAACCTTTAGAATTGAAGGATGAGTAAGGGTGGGGGATTTCTTGACTTTTGAATTGGGGGCGTGGTGCAGAGGGGAAAAAGGAAACCGGGAGGAGTTTGCGGGATTTGTTGTGCAAAACCGAAGATTTAAACAATATGACACTGAAAGCATACTTGTGACTAAGGCTACTTAGAACTCTTAACCTAACCTTTTATCCTTTTCATAGTAGTTCCAAAAGCTTCAGTTCAGTTTCATTTCCCTCTTTCGTGTCCAGAGAAAAAACAGCAGAAAAAATGGGGAAACCACAGACTTGATGAATTTTTTAATGACAAATAATTATTACGTAATTTCCAACGCCCACAGGCTGACTTTCTGGTACCTTTTATTTACCTTTTCATCTCTGTGAAAATACACCTTTGTAAAAACAGCTGAATGAGGATTGGGAAAATGATTTTAAATTGTGTACCTCAGCAGCTCTAAGCTGCAAGCGTGGGTTAGCAGATTTAGTTAGTTCTTCTTATCGCATGAATAAGTAGGCTGAGCCGATGGAGAAAGTCAGAACCAGTATCATGAAGAGCCTGGCTCTCTTGTCCTGGCTTCCCCAAGACTGGCTTCCGGGGGACCATTCCCTAATCCTGCGGCAGGGGGATCCTCATACCAGCTACAGCGCCGACTACAGGCTGTCGGTAGCAGCATGGGCAGATCCATACCACATGGCTGTGTGCTGATGCCAGGCCACACTGGAAACACCGTCAGACACAGCTGTGGCGGTGGCGGTGGCCGCTGTGAGCCCGCGCTGGCAGACGGCACGGCAGCAGTGGCTGAGCAGAGAGCCACCTGGATGACTTCCCATCCAGGTGCAGCCGTCAGCTGAAGGGCGTGGAAGCGGGGTCCAGAAATAGGATGCATGTTGTAATGGTTAGGAAATACGAAAGGGATAATAAAGGATGGGGGAGGGAATTCTGTATGCGCTTGCTGGACGATGGGGTTTAGAGCTGGTGGGTGGTTTTTTATGAGTTCTATTCCTGGGCTGTTGTAAGTACACGAGGCAGGAGCACATGTGCTGGACGGGCTACCCAAACCACACAGACATCTGGGGCTTCGGGCAGTGGCGGGGCCCAGCAGTGCACGGCTGCTTTTAAAACGCTTAAATTAAGTTCAGTAGGACTCCACCGAGTCCTTTGTTGTTAAGCATCTTTGATGTTCTGCACTGATTAAGAACATAGAACCATCCCCTGTTTATCCCGTTCAGTTCTCAGGGAAGTATTTCTTTGTGTTTTTATGGATTTAAGTGTAACCATTTTACTGGATAATGATAGAAGCAGCAAAAGAGAGGAAGGCGATTAGAACTCACATCTAATGAGACTGGATAACAGACCTCAGTCTTCTTCGGCTTTTTATTAACAGTTTTAATTCCTTTTATTGCTTTGAGTTTCTGATTTATTTTTGAAGATTAGCTGTTGGGGTATAAGAAAGTTTGGGGGGTTCGTTTTATTTTAAAAAGTTTCAAGTTAGGTAATTACTTTGGTCTTTTCCTGACTGTTCGTGTTTTATCTGCTTGTTACAGTGCCACCTTCTGTTGCATTTCCTTTTGACAGCCATCGCTTCCCAGGTTTGCCCCAGTAGAGGAAAACATCTTAGATGAGCAGTTTACTGTAAACACAAAAGCTTTCGAGTAAAAGAGTGAGATTTTACTTCACTGCAAGCTGCTTGCTTACTTCAAAACTTAAAAGTTTGAGCAGTTCTGAATAGAAAATATTTGAAAAACAATATTATTATAAAATCAATAACTTGTTGGTAGTAAGCACCTCCGTGCTAAAATTGGGCGTCCTATGTTTGTATGTGTTTGAGCTATGGCACATAAATATTAGTGGGTATAAAGTTTGTGTAAGTAAGTGGCAGATGACCTTAAAGTTTTTCATAAAGTAAAGGCTTTTTAGGGAATAAATGCAGAGAAGAAAATTCAGCCCGCGGTAGTTACTGATTGCAGAGTTGACAGCAACGAAGTAGGCAAACTAGACTAACCTATATTTGCAAAAATAGCTTCCATTAAATGGGTTTATTTTGTAACTTTCTCGTTCTGATAGAATGAATTCTTTAAAAAAAATAAAAATAAAAAAGTTACAAGTGAGAAGCCGAGAACTCATGTCAAGTTTTTCTATTTCTGCTTCTGTTAAAACGTGACTCTGGGAAGTCGGACAGAGGCGTCCACGCGCGCAGTGGGCTATTCCGCATCCCGGTGTGTAGAAGCCACGCCGAGATGCCAGGGCGTCTTCACTAGCGCTCCGCGCCCACCCGGGTCGGCCCGGCCCGCAGGCCCCTCTCACCTGTGGCTCCTCTCTCCCCAGGGACCCGCTGAAACTCCAGCAGCTGCAGAACCAGATCCGCCTGGAGCAGGAGGCCTGCGCGCGCCCGCCCGGGCCGCCCTCGCCGCCCTTCCCGCCGCCGCCCGGCCTCCCCGAGCCCGCGGCCCCCGCGCCGCCCGCCGCCGCCGAGCCCATGAGCGCGCTCGCGTCCCGCGCCGCCTCCGCCATGCAGCCCTCCGGCTCCTTCAACTACGCGCGCCCCAAGCAGTTCATCGCCGCGCAGAACCTGGGCCCCGCGTCCGGCCACGGCACGCCCGCCTCCAGCCCCAGCTCCTCCAGCCTGCCGTCGCCGCTGTCCCCGCCGCCCAGGCCCTTCGGCCGCGGGCCCGCACCGCCCTTCGGCGCCGAGCCCGACGCGCCCTGGTGCCCGTCCTCGCCGTCGCCCCCGCCGCCGCCGCCCCCAGTCTTCAGCCCCACGGCCGCCTTCACAGTGCCCGACGTGTTCCCGCTGCCGCCGCCGCCGCCGCCGCTGCCCAGCTCGGCCCCGGGCTCGCACTGCTCCTCGCCCGCCGCGCGCTTCAGCCCTGGCCAGACGCCCGCCGCCTTCCTCAGCGCCCTGCTGCCCTCGCAGCCGCCGCCTGTGGCCGTCAATGCCTTGGGGCTGCCCAAGGGCGTCACCCCCGCGTGAGTGACCACTGCCCCGGCCCCACGCGCCAGGTTTGGTGGGTGGCTCAGGTCTGTAATCCCAGCAGCCGGGGAGGCTGAGGCAGGAGGATCCTGAGTTCCAACCCTGCCTGGGCAATTTAGGGAGGCTGTGTCTCAAAAGAGGAGGGACGCTGGGGATGTAGCTCAATGCGAAGCCCTGAAGTTCAATTTCCTGCTCTGCTGAAATATATAAATGAGTATATAAAAAGTGCTTCCGCAACCCAGGAGTCCCAGCGTAAAATTTTACCTATTTTTCTCCATCTGATTTTAAGTGATCACGGCAGCTTTAGCAGCTATTATTGCATAGCTCCCTTACCATTACCAAGATCAACACTTTTTCCTCTGAATTAAGTACAAGGTGCTCAACTATTCAAAATGTCTGCAATGCTCTTTAATAATTGTGACAACAGTAGTCTCAGCTACCATTTGTCGGGCATTGTGCTAAGCAATTCTCAAATATTGTTTCAGTTGATACAACATTTCTAAGAGATAACACCTACCTCACATTCTAGTAGTTAAATAATCTACTCAGGGTCACATGACCATTGAACTCACATCTGAATCCATACCTCACTCTAAAATTCATGTCTTCACCACCAAAGTATGTATCTTAGCATGTCTGCTCTGTATTACAACGGACGTGGAAGTTTTGGGCAAGTATGCATGTGTTTTAGGGCTGGAGGCGGCAGCACACACCAGGAGTCCTCACACTCTGTGAGGCTGAGGCAAGAGTACTGAAAGTTTGAGCTCAGCCTGGAAAACTTAGTGAGACCCTGTATCAAAATAAAATTATTAAATAGTAATAATAATAATAATAGGTCATTGTTAAGACCCAAGGCTCAATTCCCAGTACAACAACAGACAAAAAGTGTTTCAGAAAAACCTAAACAATTAGAAAATAAGCCTTTACATATATCCAGTGATTGGGAGATGGAAGATATCTTTTTTTTTTTTTTTTCCCAAATGGGATTATACAGTTTTAGTGAGAAATGACGAACCAATTCTGTCCCTGGCCAACAATGATCTGTAGGTAAATTTACAGGACTTCTCTCTGCCCAGTTTTCTGTTTGCAGATTGCCTAATACCTGTTTCTCCTGACTTCACAATGGAAGTTCTGTGAGTTTTTATTTGTTTGTTTCTGTGGTTTTTTGAGATTCAGTCTGTCTTTGTGGCCCAGGCTGATCTCACACTCCTGGGCTCAAGTGATTCTGTGGCCTCAGACTCCAGAGTAGCTCGGACTACACAGCTCTTGCTTTCTATGAACTGTGTGAAATGGAAAATCACTGATGGTAAAATCTTCAAAAGTGCAGTAAAACCTTCCAAACATACATATCCGACAGGTGTTTGGCTTGTATGTTGAAGAGGAAAATGAGTGAAAGCTAGCACTTACTCATTTTACCAGAGTTCAAAAGCAGCTAACAAAGGTCAAGGGAATACCCATGTCAAAACTCTTCCTGCAGAAATCCTGCTTCAGAGTTTGTCAGAAGCCTAGTATTGTCCAGAGAGGAAAGAAGGAAACTCTACTAAAGAATTAAATTGAGAAGACCTGCAAGTGCAGTTTATTTTTATCCATATATAAAGTTTCCTATCACTGGGATGAACTAATACCCCATTAACAAGCATCGCTGTATCTGTCCTTGATAGGTGGATTGGGGAGCTTCCGTTAGTTTTGGTTTGCTGGGTATTTTTTAAATGTTGATGTCATGTATTGTATGTTTGAAATCTGGCTTCTTCTCAAATCCTTATTAGAAAAAGCATAGTCAGATGAATATGTAAATAAACAAGGAAAGGAGGAGAATCTGTACAGTAACGATGTCATAATGCATTTCTGTTGAAAGTCAAGTCCATGAGCTTGCCTGGGGGAAAAAAATTGTTTTTTACTCCAACTTTTCTGTTTGCAACTATTAGAGAGATTTGTAAGTGGGAATTTATTACATGACTGTGATCTCACTAAAATGGTACCAAATTGTGTTTGCCAGGAAGGTAAGTACTGAGTAAATAACCTGTTCTGATATTTCTCATATAAAATTTGATCAAAGATCAGCCTTCCAAAGGCTCTGGGTGGTCAGGCCTTTAATCATTTTAAGTAGAAAGAGTTGTTTATTCTGATCTTTCACTTGGACTCTCTTAAGAAGGCGACAAGGTTTAAGGGTTTACTTCAAGTAATGGGAGCACTTGCTTTTTATCACCATCAGTTACTCATTCTATAGAGCCAAAATATTTTATAATTGTTACCACAAAAGGGTCCCAAGAGGGACATGTCTTAAAAATTAACGGAGAAGTCATGCTGATTTGCAGCTGTGGAAAGCTAGACCGAAAAATAGGCAGTATGACCAAAGATGTCTACTAGGCTGCAGATTTTTAGTTCTGTAGCAGCCCAATAAGCCATCATTATGTGGTCACACTCTTGTCTTGAAGGAATTTTCCTGTTGCTAAGTCACCCACACTTGAAGAATTCATTCTTTTGGTTTAATGTGTCATTGGAAACATTTTTCCCTCTGGCATATTGTGGGATCCATCCTTTGCAATCTGAATTAAAAGCCAAAATGTCACTATTTACCCCTTCTTAATAATCTGAACAATTTGGCAAAAATCAAGTGTCTCTTTCAGGGCTTCTATAACTAACTAGGATCCTCAAACTTGTAGGAACTGCCAATTATTGTCAGATTGTAATTGCTAGCAAATGGGGATTGATTGTGAATGACAGATTGAAACAGAAATTCGTTACATTTTTGCCTGCCTGGGGCCAAAGTCTTCAGCTTCATTTTCAGATATCTGTTTTCTTAATTATCAACTGGAAACCTTTTGTTGATTTTACTTGTGTGTTTAGCATTGTTCTTCCTTTAACTTGGGGGCAAGAAAGTTGGTATGTGCTATGTGCTAAGTTGCTAAATAGTCCATAGAGCTACAGTTCTGTTTCTCAAATGTTTGGGCAGCAGGGGTCAAGACAGGGAACCAAGTACCAAGCCAAGAAGGCAAAAGACTGGGCTCACCACGACAGCGTGAAGTTGCTGGCTGGCTGCAGTGTAGGGAAGCGCACATCCAGCACCTGGAGTGCCAGTCTCCAGGTGGCGACATTCTTCCCCAATGCTACTGGGGTCACCGGTGGAGAAATGCCACCCTCCTCAGGGTCTCCAACAGATACAAATGCTGATGGGATCTTTTCAATCGGAGGCCATGAGGAAAACATACCTTTGAGATCCGCTAGTACTTTCATAACGTTGACAGATCGCTGAGGGTTCATCTGAGAGCTTCCATTGCTGTTCTGTTTCTCCACACGTAAGAGCCCTGAAAGGTAGTTGGAATCCAGAGTTGGCCCTACCATGCCAGTGTAGTATAGCATTTCTGCCTCTGCTGGTCCCTGAGTGGGTGACACAAGTCTAAAGAGTGAACTGGATCCCTTCGCTCTCAGAGGATCGGGCCCTGCGCTTCCTGCCCACCTTCACAGGCTTGGAATCTGTGCTCACCAGACACTGCCATGTGGCCTCTGGCAACAATGTCTCTCACTTGGCTCTTTTATATAAGTAGAACTTTGGCATGAATCGGTACCCTACCTTTATCACTAGGGGCTTTTGATGGTACTGAGAGCTTTAACTCAACGTTGCTGCCTTTCCCTTGACTTGGGAGAAAGAGGTAGTGCACACTGGCATCTTTCTACACTGGAGAAGTAAGGGGATTTCCCAGGGTTCTAAAATGAGCTTGGGAAAAGAAGGTGTATGGCAGCCAGCCGCGAGTGTATTGGAGATCAACTACCTACAATAAATACGATGTCTAATATTTCTTCATTAAAAAAACTGTCGAAGAAGTAATCAAACCAAACCCTCCTGAGTCTCAGGGAAAAATTTGTCACAGATTTAGTTGTACTTTTCAGTTTCAGCTGCACAGGGCATTTTGAGCAGTTTTCAAGTCAAAAAATTAGTTATATATAGTGACCAATAAAAAAGAACCCAACAGTCAGGCATGGTAACACATACCTATCACCCAAGCTGTCTGAGAGGCTGAGGCAGGAGGATCACAAGTTCAAGCCCGACAAAGAACCCAACAAACAAAAGAGGCACTGGACTTTACAGTTGTCATATTATTCCTGTCTTTCTCTTGTCTTTCAGTAAGACAGACAGGTGGGAGCCCTGCCATCCTCCCATAGGCAGCAGAGACTTGAAGGCAGGGCATTCCCAGGCTGTTGCTATGGGGCTTATTAGGGTTCCACATAAAGTTGGAGCCCATCCTGGGCAAGTATTTCCCAGATCAGGAGACAGGGTGGAGATTCCACTGAAACACTTCTGCCCGCCAGGGCTGCGCAGGCTCAGAAGTGCTCAGTCGCACTCGGCTCTGCCCCAGGCTGTGCAGAGCAAGCAAGTTGCTGAAGCCCACACACTTTTGTTGTTCTAACCTTGCAGAAGGTACTATGAGGAGCTCTTAATATTAGAATACAAGAGAGGCCTAAGTGTTAACATGGTGAGGAGTTTGCTCACTCTGAATTTTTTGTGAAATTTAGTTACCTTCAGATATCCCTGACTTGGAGAATACAGTAAGAGGACTGGTAGTAGTTTTTAAGTTAGTCTCTACTTGCCATGCAGGCACCTGATCTCTTAAATCAATGTTGTACTCAATATCTGAGTTTCTGAAATATACTGACAGAATTGACCTAGAATACTACATCAAGGGAAGGATTATTCAAGATTATTCAGTACCCAAAAATTTAAAAAAATAACCTCCTGGGATTTGGAAGTGTTTAGATGTGGACAGTTTTACTTTCCAGATGCATACGTGTGTGTTTTTATCTGACCACATGAATATTATTTTTAAATGGCAAGTGACTGACTGCTAACGCCAGAGTAAACAGATCGGCAGCGTGCTCGGCACAGCTGGGCTGAGCGTGCCTGCGCTGAAGCGTAAGTGTGGGAGGCCGGTTGAATTGTTTACCGGTTAAGGTCAGCATCTGAGTATGGGGTTTTGTGAGGAGTTTTGTGAGGTTTTGGTAAAGATTTACTTTGAGTAAACATTTTTTTTTTAAACTGTACAAACCATCACGAAGAGAATCTCTTCATCGCCAGATAACTCATTTTATTTCTTCATGAATTTCCACTCTTCATTTCTCAAAAGCGAGTGCCATTTGAGGTTATGAACCAGAACTGTCTTACACTGAACCCCAACACTATAGGTTTTATAGAAAAACAAATTCAGCTGTCAAAGCGTTGCCTCAAAAACTTATTTTTCTTTCCTGATGTTTTTCCTTCATTTTTATTTCTAACAGCAGCCTTACGTGGGAACCCTAATGTCTATCTATCCTCAGTTTAACAGTTTCCTAAAGTTTTGTTTTGTTTTTTTAATAATATTAGTCTAATGAGATGCTCTCTGGAAAAAAGTTATTTTAGAGTGAGTGTGAGAAATACTGTTTCCTCGCCTCTTTCTCAAGGTTCATCCGCTGGACCTACCAGGCTCGTTCTGACCATGGGAACTGGATGCCGCGGAGCTCTCCGTCCGCCCTCACACAAGCAGCCCCTTCCGGTCATTCACAGCCGCGGCGGTAGTGCCACCTCCTCAGAGGTTTAACTGTACCATCTAGTGTAGTTCTCTGCTGACACACCAGTCACTTGGTGCCGCCGACTACCTCCTGATACGTCCTTCCTTCCATTCTTTTGTTTTTTCCTATCTCTCTCTACCATCTCCTCCATAGAATGTAATTTTAGAAAGTATTGTGACTTAGTTTTGTTCAACATTGTATTCCCAGCACCTAGAATGCAACTGGGCACTGAAAAAGCAGTCAGTAAGAGTCCTTTGCACATTCTTGGAAATTCTGGTCAAGAATTCTTGGCATCTTTTTCAACTCCTTCCCCTCATTCATTCTGTTTCCCTTGGCCAGTCTCCTCTCTGTGATTCACTTCCATGCTGAAAGCTTTGTGCTGACCTCTCCAGATCCACTCTGCCTATGCCAGGCACTTTTCTAGATGCTTAATGTACACTGGCGCGTGTAGTCTTCCCAATAATCCTGTGGGGTGCATCACGCTTCACGGAGGTGGCCACTGAGGAACGTAGTCGTTAGGTTATCTTTCCTAAGCCTTGGAGCTCTCAAGTACTAAAAAAACTTGGTCACTGTGTGCCTTTCTTCGTGCTGGCTCTGAATTCTTCCTCTCCTCCTCCCTCCTTGTTGACACCTTCATCGCCCAATGTCTATCTTAGATCCTTAGATATTTGATGCAGTCTCTGGAGTCATTCAAGCCAGCACTGTTTCTGTTCCCTTTTTCTTTATTATTCCCATTGCATTTGGAATTAGTATCACATAGTTTGTGCCTAAACTTATTCCCCAGCCTGATTATCAACAAATCTCTCATGATGAAGAACCATCCTTAAGGATTTGGTTCTTGTTCCAATCTCATATAAGATGTTTAGACTATAGTGATGAAGCTTGTATTTCTATTACATAGAATTCCATGATGTCATCGGGCAATATCACCTTACAAACCAACTATTGTCCTCTAGGCTTAACAGAACTTGTGAGATATATTGGCCTAAGACTGTGTCTTGCCTCATACATGCTCAATAATATTTGTAAGAAGACTTGAATTTTTTAAAAATTTTAGATGATTCTTATTTCCTTATTGAGAACCAAGAAAATATGAGTACATTTAATTCTGTAAGTAAAGGAAAATCTCTTAAAGAGAAGTGGAAAAGAGGAGTTACATATAGTCATCTCAATATTTAGATACTTGATTTGTTAAAGAAAGAAATACAGAATGATCAGGGTGTTTCTTTGGATTGGAGAGTAATTATAATGTATTCTTGAAATGGTAAAATAACTGGGTGGCAGAGCCCAACCCATGACAAATGGCTTCTCTAGGAAACGTTCCAGAGTAATAGTTCTAAGTTCTGCCCAGAGTTAAGTACACTGAAAAATACTTCCAAGCTACAGTGCTTATCCTGTAGCAAATAAGTAGATCTTTACTTGTCTGAGATGGTTGTGCTTAAGAGGATCTGCTCAGCCCAATGTTCACCTTTTTACCCATTGTTCTTGCTCATGCTGAGAACACTGCTTTCAACGTTGTCTTCCCATAGCAGCAGTGATGCTGTCTGTCACCACTGCATACTTGTGCAACTGGGTTAGGTTCAGACTAAGAGTAACAATGGGAAACTGGCAAAGTATCTGATGGAACAGAGAGCTGTCTTCAGTTTTGTCTCAGAGGTTACTTTGAAACCTAACTCTTCTATTTCTCAGATGTAATACTGTAGTCAAAAGCAGCACAGACCTTCGCTTCCAAATTTGTGTAGTATTTACATATCCTGAGCCTGACTTTTTACATATATCTGGCTTCAGATGGCTTTGGCACAAGTTTTCTTGACTGAGGAAAGAAAGAAGAGCAAGGTCTGAAGTGAAGATAGATTGTACATCCATTCACTCATCGCAGAAGTATTTGAGTGTCTGTTAGCAAGCCTTGTGATTAACAATAGAGCCTTGGTGAGAGAGAACGTTTTAGGAACACATAATTATAACCATAATAGGTGCTATGAAGAAAACAATCACTCAGGTATGGTGGCACACACTTGTAATCCCAGCATTTAGGAGGCTGAGGCAGGAAGGTCACCTCGAGTTCAGGCCAGCATGCTGTACATATCAAAACCCTATCTCAAAACCAAAGAAAGAAAAAATAAATAGATACATTACTAATGGGGTAGAGTTAGGGATGCCTTTTCCACTAAACTGAAGGCTGATGACATACGCTACATAAAAGAACCAGGGGAGGTACAAGAAAGCTAGCAAACTGCACGTTTTTGTTCAACAACTGCGTGGTACTAAAAACTGACACTATAAATTGTAATTCTTATGGCTTTTGCTAACAACATTTCTCATTTTTATTGCCCAGCTCCCTGTCAAGATCAATTCCCATTGAGAAGGGTACAATTTAAAGTTTGACTAGTCATTTCTTTGACATTACAAACACAGGATAGCACACTATTTTATTTCTTTGTTTCTTTAGTGTCTCAGAATAAGGGCTCTAATTTGAACTTCAGAGGCAAATGACTAAAAAGTACAGATCAGAAAAAAGCAGGTTATATCGATTAGGATATTTTCCACTATAGGCATTAGAAAACTCAACTGTGTGTATATGTGTGGCTTAATAAAGTGAAACTCATACATCTCTATACCTGCTGAAAACCTCCACACAAGTTTCCCAGTTACACCCCACTGCTCTCTGCTCTCCCCTAAGACTTGACTAGTACCCTGAATTTCTGAGTTAATCATTCTTTTATTTCTGTGTATGCATGTTTCCCTAAATTTGTTGATCAAACTTTCATTTGTGTCAGTATCGCCTAACATGTTATATACCAGCCCAGAGGTTCTGATTCAGTAGGTCTAGAGTCAGGTTATAAATCTGCAACTAGCAACTCCTTGGGGTCATATTTTTGCTATTGGTCCACATGCTTTGAGAACTACTGCCAATATTGCTGGCAACAGACTTTAGCTTTTGCCTATTTTAAATAGAAATATTACATGTATTGTTTTGTACTTCGCCTTTTTGTAATCTCAAATCCTGTTTTTGAAATTCAGCTTCGTTGATATGAGTAGCAATAGTCATTCATTTCACACTGTGTAGTCTTTCCATTTCTCATTAATCTCACTGGTCTATGATGGAAAAGAAAGAGAAATAGGAAGCAACTTGTTTAAGGCACCAATGAAAGTAATTCCACCACCTATCAAGTGTGGAGCACTAGTGACAACTAGCTCACACAGTTCAGGGCATTGTTGCTGCCCTTGGAAAGAAGGGTCCTGAGATCTCACCCATCCTACTGCAGAAGTTTAGGAAGCTTGCAGGATGCCAGATCTGCAGACTTCCTGGAGCCCTGTAGTGTAAAAAAAGATCTCATATTAAATCAGACACTGGCTTACTCTAATCAGATGGGATATATAAGGGGGTGGAAGGGAAGGGAAGACACTTAATGCAGGGTGAACAACCCTAATATGAAAATCCAAAATCTGAAATGCTCCAGAATTCAAAACATTTTGATCAACACAGTGCCATAAATGAAAAATTTCACACTGGACTTCATGTGATGAGTCACAGTCAAAACACAGGTACACCAAAAATACTGTATAAAATTACCTTCGGTTTATGGTATGGATCTATATGAAACAAATAAATTTCATGTTTAAACATGGGTTCCATCCTTGAGATCTCATTATATACATGGAAATATTCCAAAATCCAAAACACATTTGATCCCAAATATTTTGGGTAAGGGATATTCTTAGTCTTTTAGAATAGGGTAGCCACCGTTGTTGAATAAAGTTGATTATGAAGGACCAGAAAATTTAATAAAACTATGAAAGAAATATGTCATCTTAGAAATCCTCTTCATATTTATATATGATAAATATTTTTATACCTGTTTTGTAAGAGATTTTAAGAAATTGCCAAAGCTCACAAATCTAACACAAGACAGAGTCAGATTTTAAACTTAAGTGTGATTGCAAATCACACCAGTTTTCACTTTATATTCCTGTTTCCCTGGACTACACTATAGGGCTAGAGCATACCTCCCCATCCATTTGAACCTTCTTGGAAAAGTGGTTCCAATTAATGTTTCTAGAATTGCTGAAATCAGATTTGATGGTTCTTCCATTAGTTGTAATAGATACAGTATTAAAAGGAAAAAACAAAAAAGAGTGAGAATGACATATTGATACATTGTACTGTCTCTTTGTTGGTCTTAGATGTTTGATTTGAATTTATATGCCTGACAAACTGATGGTACTACTTCACGCTTTTTGTCCTGCAGGGGATTTCCAAAGAAGGCCAGTAGAACTGCTAGAATAGCTTCTGATGAAGAAATCCAAGGCACAAAGGATGCTGTTATTCAAGACCTAGAACGAAAACTTCGCTTCAAGGAGGACCTCCTGAACAATGGCCAGCCGGTACCGAGACAGATTGGGGTGCAGACTTGGAATATCAGCTTCCCACATCAGAGATCTCTTACCTTAGTTAAATAAGACTCAGATTCTTGAGATTTGTCCACCAAATTATTCTGTTATCTCAGAAACTCAGCATATCTTAGTAAGTTGGGGATAAAGGAAGAAAAAAGGGCAGGTTTTAGAACTAAGAGCATACTGAGTAATGACCATATTGTCCAGAAAAGAAACACAGGGTATATGAATGGAGGAGAGAGAAAGTATGCCCTGGAACCTTCCGTACCCAAAAGCAGTGAATTAGAATAAAGTATCCAAAGGAGAATTTCAATCCGATAGCATATGTTGCTTCTATCCCAAAATACCATTGCCAGAGAACCGTTGCTAAAGTTCAGTACTAGCCTACCAGGTTCAGTAACCTAAAAAGGTGATGCCTATTCCACATTCCACACTCTTGTAGTTTGTCAAAGCAAGACAATTAAACTTGAAAAAATTATGCTTTAAAGCTGCAAAATTGTAGAGTACTTACATAAATCTGGTGGAAGATATACATGATCTTTCCTCATCGAACTTACATATTTCTTCATCAGTTTGGTTTTGTTTTTGTTTTTGTTTTTGTTTTTGTTTTTGTTTTTGTTTTTTTGCTGGCTCTTAGCACATCAGAATATTTTAAGGAAATGGGAAAAGCAAGTCTAGCAAGTAACACTTACTAGGCAAAGGAGAAGAATCTTTCATAGCATTACCATGGAACATTGCCAGAAAAATCTGCTTGGCTCTTAAGCAAAACAAGAGAAGTGTTCAATTCCTTCCTTTTTTGTTTTTGGTTTTAATATATGAAGACTCTTCATATGAAAATTGCCCCTTAGTCACCTTTTTTTCAGAACAAAAAGGTCTCTGTACAAATTATGTCTTCTAGGAATTTTAATTATCAAACACTGATAAAAATGTGAAAACAGACCATATTTAATTGGAAAGGTGAAGAACAGAGGTGGGATGCTGAATGTTAATTTTAATTACTGGGGTATCTAAATCTCATTAAGGAAAATTAAAATTTGAGTGAGTTTTGTGTTACTCATTTCACTGGGTGTAGAAGATCTTCATAAAAGGGAAATGTTTTCTCCCTGAAATAAGTGTTTGCATGTGTAAAGGTACACACTCTGGAAGTTTTCCCTGGCTCTGTCAACTACACTCTTTGAAAGATTAAAACAAATACATAAGGGAACTTTTTCAAGCCAGGTGAAGGCATCTCTCCAGCTTTTTTATTTCCCCGCCTTCTTTTTGGTTATTTAAATGTTCCTTATGGACTAAGACTCTCATTACAAGGCTTCTATAAGCTTCTATTGAACCATATTAAGTGTATTTATATGTATTTGTTTATCAGTGAGTGATGTTCACAGCAAGTTTCATGGATTTCCACATTGAAAGCTTAGACAAGAAAAGTAAAGGTTCCCTTTTTACAAAATGAGGTTTTCAAAAAACTTTTTCCTAATGTCACGCTATTAATCTGTTACATTTGGTTTCTATAGACAAGGGCTTGTATTTTCACACTGCATACTGCTTTAGAAACAAATTTGTTAATAAAAATTAAAATTCAACAAAAAATAAATAAAATAAATTTTCTGCACCACAAAAAAGAAATCCATGAAGTAAGTCTGGCTTCTAATGGTAGCAGATACACTGTGATGCAGGAACAGACAACACATTGATATTCCTGCCTATGTGAACACAGAGAATTCATTCCAGGCATCCCCCCTCTCCATGGGAACATCAGGAATGCTTTTTAGGAGAGCAAGTACTTAAAACTGAATTCCCTCATTTTTAAAAATAGATTTGAGAAAACTACACATTAGTATTCTGGATTAACTCAGTCCACACACCGCTCAGAACTTCTCTACCTCTTCCTGTCCCTCACCCTTTCTTTACTAAATGAAATAATTTGACCTTTAGGACTATTTGGCACTGGCTTTGTTTCACTTCTCGGTTCAAGCTGGGACTAAAACCAGGAATTACTGGAAATTATAAATTTACCCAACATTTTTTCCTGATTAGAAAATTTCCAATAGAATTTGCATCTATATTCAGAAGTTTGGAAGTTAATCTGAAATAACTTTTCTGCTTTTTTTTTTTTAGATTCTGCATTATTAATTCTTCTCTATTTCTCATCAAACCCCATTTGTAAAATGCTCCTGATTGGGCAGGTGTTCTCTGATCTGTAATTTTAAGGCTCTTTAGAACCAACACTCAAATGCAAGAGTTACCCAACCAACAGAACAAAATGTGGGTGTTTCTGATGAGTAAGAACGGCCTAGCAAAACGGTTTTGGCAGACTCCAGAGTGCTGTTTGCTAGATGCAAACACACTACCCTTTTCTTCCTGATAGGCAAGCAGCCTGCTTGTGAGTCATGAATTATGGATGTCAGGTTTGGCGGCATCCTTCGGACTCTTGCTAAGTCAGCCATGGGCAGTCATTCTTTGTGGGTCATAATCTCTGCCTCTGTTCACTTATAGTACACAGTAGTTTAGGAACTGCTCTTTGAGGTGAGACCCACCTGCCTGTCCCCCACCCCCCAAAAAAAGCAAAAAGAACCATAATTTTCAGTTGGTCTGATACTTCCATTTGCTCATATTTATTGATCACAGACTGTGTGCCAAACACAGTGTTAAGTGACTGGTAGAATTACTTCTGTCAATGTGTTCCACTTTTGAGTAGCTTTCTGTATTTTGTGTCAGTTGGTCTTGGAGGAACTGACTTCACTGTTCTGAAGCATATGAATGGCTTTGAAAATAACACTTCCTTTATCATATTTAGCAGTCCGAATATCTTCCCTTTTCCCACCTCTGGTTTACATAAAGGATAAGGATGACACATCTTCTGCCTTGTTGCTTGTCTTTCGCTTTAAATTTGTGCTGTATCAGGTGGTCGCTCCCAGGACTCGTTATCCCATCTCCCAGCACTGGTTAGGCCAGGGAGACCAGCAGGCGAGTAGAAAAGCAGAATCAAAGTGAGGGAAAGCAGCAGACCCCTTGTACTCCTTTTCCACATAGCTATCTGAAGCTGTAGGGAAATAGTTATAGAAAATATCCAAACTCATTCTTTCACTCTTTTTCATGAGGCAGTATATAATGGTGCCTTTTTTCCTAATGGTATGTGTTTTTTGTGGCCTTCCTGTGTTTAGAGGTTGACATATGAAGAAAGAATGGCTCGTCGACTGCTAGGTGCTGACAGCGCAACTGTCTTTAACGTGCAGGATCCAGGGGAAGAAGCAGCTAACCAGGTACTGTGCTGCGCTGGACATCTCGGAAAAGCTACTATCATTCAGCCCCTTTTTCCCTTCCTCTCCTTGGACACTGTTCTTGGGATTGGTTTTGTGAAAAGTAAAGAGCAAGTCACAGGAAAACCATATTAATATCATCAGTCAACCTCATAGCTAATATTTATTGAACAAATACTATGTACAAGGCACTGCAGTAAGTGATTAATAGAGTTATCTCCATCAGGAATACTTGTTCCTTTATCTTATTGACCAATTTACTTTCAGCCAGCTTTCTATTTTTCCTGTCCTATGCTTTAATACAAAATAGCTTGTGTGGAGAAAGATATTTTCACTGTCACTATTTGAAATAAGCTAGTAAATAATTCCCATTATATTTTTAATAGCTAGCCAAAGTAAAATATCTATGTGTAGAGAAAAGACTGTCTTTATCTTCCGTGACACGTACAGTTCTATAGCACTAATCAGCAAAAGACTAAATGCTGTTTTTATTCCCCTGCTTAAAAAAAAATTACTTCATAGAGCTGATATGTGCTCTAATCCTTTACTGCTTCTACAGTTTCCAGATGTATTCTCAAGCTTAAAACCAAAAATTTTTAAAATAAGCATAAAGAATCAAGTCAATTCTTTTCCCCATCTATTGAGAAATGGGTCTTCCTTCAAAATCTGAAGGTTTCTCTGTGTTAAATATTAATACCACAAAGTTTTCATTGAAAGAAAACTACAAGTCTTGCTAGGTCTTCTTATTTCTGTTACTGCCCTTCACTTCTTTTTTTCTACCATTGCAGGCTGTTGGGTCTCCTCATCCTTCTCTAGGGAGTCCTCTGGACGGTCAAAAGGTCAAGCTTTTCTCCTTTCTTCTCTTTCAAGTCTTTGACTGTGTCTGCCTTTGCTTGGCTTTTTCCCTGCTCATTCTTATATGTGTCTGCCTGTACTGCCATGTATTATAAATGCTGTAATCACTGTCAGTTTTTGTTTGCTATCAGTTGAGCAAAGTTACTATAACTTTTTGTCATTTATTTAGGCTTCAATTTAGTTCTGACTTAGTGGATATTCTGAACTTTCATTTTTCTGTGTAATACTAAGATTTGACTTCACACTGAGCTTTATCCCCAGTCCTTTTTACTTTTTTTATTTTGAGACATGTTCTCACTAAGTTGTCTAGACCAGGTTCAAACTCAGTGCTAATGCTTAGAGATTACTTTGACAGTAATTAAAACAAAACAAACTCTTTCTGCATTGCTGTTTTATTCATACCATTGTATTTTTCCCTTCAAATAAACACATTGTTTTTTAAAATACAATTTCTGTAAGAGAAAACTATTCGAAATGATCTCCTATTTAACATTAAATGGGGGATGTTTTATAACAGACTGCCCGTGTTCATTGCACTTTACTTTGTAGGACCCACCTTAAACACTACAGGATGTTGATGGAGTCTTGGTTTTGCTTTTATAGTTGTAACCAAACTTTTGACTAGAAACTTAGTCCTGTTTTGCTTTTAAAGAAGTGGATCCCTAATAACAGCAGAGCGAAGGAGGGGCCTCTAGGAGACAGGGGCTTGTTCTGGGTAAAAAAAAAAAAGAAAAAAAAAAGTGGTGCCACATTTTCCATTATTCATTTGATAAAATCCTGTGTAAGACTGCAGCTGCCGGCCACATGTAGATTAGCTTTCTGGAGCGGGGCACCACCCAGCGTCAGCTTTTACCCTGCAGAAAGAAAACAGTGCTCCTCTGGGCTTTCTTTTCATGAACAGATTAGGAATACACTGCTTTTGCTTCTTTCTTTCCTTTGCCCCCCCCAGCCCTTCCCAATAGTGAAAAGGAGGGAGGACCCATCTTTTTAGGGTTTTGGGGGGATGAAAGGACTTGAAGACAATTTGAAATATCACATATACTCACTTCCAGATGTTTTTTGTTTTCTGTGGAATTGAACTGAGCTCAGGCTATGTTTTTAAGCTCAATGGTAAGAACACCACTGTCTTTTCAGTGCCTTACTGGACAGAGGAGTAAGACTCAGAGACACACTGTTCTACAAGAGAGTGAGACTGCTGACTTGAACTTTCTCTGTTTGACACAGGAATACAAAGTCTCCAGCTGTGAACAGAGACTCATAAGTGAAATAGAGTACAGGCTAGAGAGGTCTCCTGTGGATGAGTCAGGTGATGACATTCAGTACGGGGATGTGCCTGTGGAAAGCGGTGTGGCACCCTTCTTTGAGATGAAGCTGAAACATTATAAGATCTTTGAGGGAATGCCTGTAACCTTCACGTGTAGAGTGGCTGGGAATCCGAAGCCTAAGGTAAACCAAAACCATGATGTTTTAAGAGTTTTCTTTTTCCATTTTCCATTGCTGTAACAAAATACCTGAGTCTGGGTAATTTATAAAGAAGTTTGTTTGGCTCATGGTTCTGGAGGCTAGGAAGCCCACAAGCATGGCATAAGCAAGGACCTAGTGCCCCTTCCACTCACAGCAAAAAGCAAAAGTGTATCACATGGCAAGACAAAGTGAGTGTGTGAGAGCTCACTTTTATGCTAGAAATCCATTATCCATTGAAATCCCTGAGTGGATGAATCTACTAATGAGGCACAGCTCTCGGTCACCTCCTAGCGGTCCCACATCATAATTCTATTTTGGGGACAGAGTTTCCAGCAAATGGACTTCAGGGTCACACCCAAACTGCAGCAAGAGTCATATTTTTTAAGGAAGAGTTAGGTTCTGAAAGGTAGCAAATATGTAGAAAGAAGAAATACGGACAAGCCCTCTTAGTATTCAGGATGTAAAATTGTTAAAGTGCTCTTCGGTTCAGGGCCACCCTGAGGAGACATTAGAAACCCAAAATAACACGGCTGGGTATAGCTCAGTGGCAGTGTGCCCACTTCACATGCTTAAGGCTCTGGGTTCAATTCCCAGGGAGGAGTGGAGGGAGAAAGAAAGAAACCAAAAAGTGGTGGAAGCTAAGGGATGTGGAGCTGAGGTTTAAAGAATACAGTAGAACATAAATTAGTGAATAACAAGGAGTTATCCTCACACACCTCCATTATCCGCTCCTTGTTATTACTCTCAAATTGCAGATGACTAGAGTCCTGTGGGATTCACTTTCCCCAGGTCAGAGTTGGTAAGTGACCAGGCTTGGATGTGAACTCAGTGGTCTGTACCATACAAAGAAGTAATATTCACCACTGGTAATAAAAACCTCAGATCTTTAGTCTGCAAAACCAAAGCTCCCTATATTTGCAAACAGAGGTAAATATGCAAAATTATGCGAAGAATATGGTAAAGATTTTTTATAACAACAGAGCTTATTTTTAAAGTCTCATCTTATTAGAAAGTGGATATGAGTTTAAAAATTTAAGGCCATTTTCTTTGATCTGTTTTTCTCTGATTTGATGGTTGGAATTTAGTTTTTAAAACTAACCTAGTCGTAGGCTGGGCATGGTGGCACCACATAAAATCCCAGCACTCAAGAGGCTGAGGCAGGAGGATCACTGTGAGTTGCAGGCCAGCCTGGGCTACAAAGTGAGTTCAAGGCCAGCCTGAACTACATAGTGAAACCCTGTCTCAAAAAGACAAAAAACAAAAACAAAAACAAAAAACTAACCTGATCATGAGAACAGAATAATGTATGAAGCTGTAGAAATTAGAATCTGTAAGTGTCAAGTGTTACAATATCCCTTTCCCCTCTTTCATTTTGCTATACTCATATTTTTACATCACTGTTAATCTTATAATTTTAGTGAGTATATTTCTTATTTTATACACTTCTCCAAATTTGCATTTTTATACTGTCCTGTCATTATGGATTTTATGCCTTTAGCAGTTTAGTCATTTGAAATAGTTACTTTAGAGTCTCTTAAAATTGTTCAATATGTACAATATTTGGCCCTCTACTTTCTTCTTTCTTGTGTTACAGACTCTCCTTGCTGTTTATTTTCTCACATGGTTTGTTTTTTATTGTGAACTAATGCGTAGTAGCATTTACTACCTGTGAAAGTATCCTGTGTGAAACATTTTATATGCTTCTGAAAGGAAGCTAAGGATTTTAATCACCCAGAACCAAATTTCCTACTAATTTTTCGGCTTTTGGCTCAATATCATGTAATAGTGTAAACTTGGTGTTGCAACTCTCATCTTTTTTATTCTTTTCACTTCAATTAGGGAAAAATGTAATCCTGTGTATCGCTTGCTGAGCTAGGACACAACCCTCATCCAGGTCAGCCTACTCCAGTGGTGGCAAACCTATGGCACGCATGCCACAGCAGGCTGTTTGTATCATGGAAAGCTCTAAAAGGTTCCCTGTCACTGGCCTAATCCTTTCTAGTATCAGAAGTTTTGAATATCTTTTCTAAACAGTATTTTGCTTTTTAATAATACTATTTTCTTTAATATAAAGGGGAAGCTGACAAGCTTTCAGCCTTTGATCATATGCTTTTTGGTCCAGAATTAAAGCAATAGAGTTCCAACCATCAACCTTTAATTGTTCCCTCCCTCCAGGCTACATTTTTTTTTTTTAATTCTAACACAATTCAGTGGAATGATTACAGTTTTTTTTTTCCTCTAAAACAACCTTTTTACCTTTCCCTTAAAAGTAACATATTTTAATTACCAGTACATTTTTAAAAAGAAAAATGCCTCTGATGCTACTTCATAGAAATAATCACTGCCAAAATTCCCTACATATCCCTTCATATGAGTAATAAATGAATGTAAATACCATATTTTTAAAAACAAAAAGATACATATGTATTTCACATAAATATTTTTAAAACAAAAAATGATATATGGCTTTTTAAAACTAAAAAGGAATTGAACTCATTTGCTATCTGCTTTTTTTCATTCAAATCAATTTTCTATTCAGGTGTTTGATTTAACATTTTAACATGAAAATTCAGATCAGCTCAGCAAACCACTCTGTTATTATCAGTCCTCCAAGTAGAGGAAGAGTACCATTTTAATCTTTAATCCTCGCTTCCTTCTACAGATCTATTGGTTTAAGGATGGGAAGCAGATCTCTCCAAAGAGTGATCACTACACTATTCAGAGAGACCTTGATGGGACCTGCTCTCTCCATACCGCAGCCTCTACCCTAGAGGATGATGGGAACTACACGATCATGGCTGCCAACCCTCAGGTGAAGAAGGGCAGAGGGCTGGGCTCTCTTCTGTGTGTTGTGCTTGCAGGCATTTGATTACACAGAGGAACTATTTAATTAAAATGTGAGGTTGTACTTCTTTCACTTATAAAGCTATTTTTCCAAATTCTTCATCCATCTTGCTTTCAGAGGATAGGAAAAAAATCTATATTTTAACATTTTTTATTAATTTTTATACATATTTCATGAACATTTATTTATTCCGTCAGGCATTCTTCTGTGGGAACGATGTGCATTCCTTCCACAGACACTTAGGGTCACCTGTGTATGTTTCTGATGGAGGTTATGGAGTGGCAGGGGTGGGCAGGACAACCCTGAGGTAGAAATTAAGCCAGTGAACAAGCTAATAAATCACATAATTCTAGATAGGATTTCTGTGAAGAAAATAAGAAAGAAAGGATACAGAGTTGCATATATATAGGTTATAGTGGAAAAACTAAAAACAAAATTAAGTATTTAAGAAATACATAAAAACATTATTGGCCCAGAATTAAGGCAATAGAATTCCACCTTCACCAGAATAATTATAATTTTGATAGTATCAATCAATGCATAGCATTCATCTGTATCAAACACAATTTGGAGGGGTTTGTTTGTGATGGGGTCCCACAATGTGGCCTAGGCTAGACTCAGACTCCTGGGCTCAACCTCCTGCTTCAGCCTCCAGAAAGGCTGTGACTATAGGCATGCAATGCCATGACCATTTCAAAATGTTTTGTCTTGTATTTGTCCTTAGATTTAGGATCAAAAAATAATGCCTTTTTAGACTTTGAAAAGAAGGCTACTATGTATGATGTGCCCAGATGAAACCTGCACATTCTTTGCTGTTGTGTAGCTTACATGTATTGGACACAGTGCCAGGTACAGGGTACACAACAAGGAATAAGAAGCGATTTTGTGCCTTAAGAGCTCAGCGTGTAACTGGGTAATTTTAGTAAGTCTGCAGACACTGTCTCAGTCGTATACTTCTTTTTTGAAGCTAAGACTAACAACTTTATAATCTAATGAAGATTGTCCAGAAGTCATCTTTTTAAACCCTCTGGACCGATTTATGTATTTCATATTTCATTAGGTCTTTCACAGAAAATACTGTGTCAGAAAATGAAACAATAAAGTTGTTAAAAATGATAGAAGTGTAACAAAACTTACAAGCTTTTAAAAGTTTATATGAGGTTTATCCTGTTTTAATATTCCATTGTCAAATGAACATTTTTCTCCACTAATGTTAGTAGAATGAAACCCAAATTATCCACATAATCACATTACAACAAGAGCACAGTACACTCTTTACTGTCAATGAAAAGTTTCCATGTTAATGCACCTTCTTGAGTGTATAATTTTGTAATCAACAAATACGTGATCGTTGCCCTGAAATTAGTCCAAATTATCTCTATTACCCAGTTGCATTTTACATTTACGTCTATTTTTGATGTAATTCAAGGAAAGAAAAATAATTGCTTTTGTTTAGTAATATTTTCAACATGTTTCTTTTAATAAATTGCAGTTTTCTGCTGCTAAAAATCATGAAGGGTTAGGTACGGTGGCACAAACCTATAACCCAGCTCTCAGGAGACTAATGCAGGAAGGCTGAGCAACTTAGTGAGACTCTGTCTCCAAAAGAAGAATGGAAAGGACGGGATGTGGCTCAGTGATAGAACACTTGCCTAACATGCAGAAAGTCTTGAGTTTGAGGCCCTGTACCACAACAACAGCAACAAAGAGGAGAACACAACAAAATCCAGAAATTTTTGTTGAGTCTTATTTTTTCCTGTGACAAGGCTGAGATTTATTATGAGGATAGAATTGTCTGTGTTCTTTAAGTACTTAACCAGAACTGAGTTCCTGTGAATTTTGAGGCAGTTTTTCCTAGCATGTTTTAAATTGTTATTGGAATAAACCACTTTGCAGAACAAAGGAACATGTCTGTAAAACTGCAGTTAGGAGTCTGGTTCTTTTCTTCTTCAAATAATACTAATGTATTTGTACATTTGGGATAATTCTAAAGGAGGAAGAACTCAGTGCTCATAGACAATGGCAGTGAGTAAAGTTTAAGATGTCAGTCCAGCCTCAAGGGTCAGTATTGTCTGATCACTTAAACTCTTCTGACAAACTATAATGGAGTCACTAGATAAACGAGGGCTACTAAGGGTCCCCCTTGGATTGGTCCACAGTGTGTGTGTGTAATAATATCACATTGTACTCATGCAACTACAATATGCCAATTAAAATAAAATTAATTTAAAGTCAGTATATTCTTACCCAAATCTCTCCCTACCAAAAGAAGATCCCTTTGTAAACATTGGAAAAGGTGGAAAGGGAGGAAATTGAGAGAGGGGGAGAGAGAGAGAAAGGAAGACAAAGACAGAGAGACAGACAGACAGACAGACAGA